>NJDD01002044.1:81255-97074 GCA_002245505.1 Calephelis nemesis
TCTGCTTGCTACACCAGCGGTGTACCTTAAATCCCTGCTAAAAGCACTACCAAGATAATCAATTTTAATCACTTGCTCCAACACTCCATCGTCGCCTTAAACACTCACGAGTTCATCAGAGCCTTCACCATGAGCTGGAATAGATTACGCTTGGTAAGTTACGTGTCGAAATATATGATGCTTTTGTCTCAAAATTTGTTTTTCTTAGTTACCAATAGAGGCGCTGTTCAAAGTTTTCACCTATATATTACTAAGTGAAACGAAAACTTTGGATCCCTTTTTACGATGCTCTGACGGAGAAGCATAAAATTTGATACACTTATACTGAGAAGTGGTAGAGTTTCGCAGCGACTCGCCCGGATTGGTACCACCGCCTTACCTATTCCTGCCGCCATAACGTCACGACGTGTTCCGGTCCGGAGGGTAAGGTAGACTTACTTTTGCTCGAGGCCTAACATCCCGGCCCCAGGTTAGCAACGCACCATTACCACCTTTAGTGTCTCTAGGCGGCGTGAATTTCTTACCATCAGGAAATCCGTCTGCTTGTTTGCCTTCCAATACTATATAAAAAAATTCAATAAAAATGCTTATACAGTACAATTAAATCAATGAATAAAACATTACCCACACTACCATGCATTTGACACACATAAACAAATATATTGATGATAACGATAAAAGATCACAGATGGCGCACTTACTATTCAGGAAACAAAGTAGTTGGTCTTGAAACATGAAGATGGCGTTCTTATCAACAAGATATTAAAATTTATAATGGTCGAATTTCGACCAACTAGCGACAACTAGTGCAAATAATTTACAGAGACGGTAGCTATGCTACGGTAGTATACTAAACTTGACAAGCCGTAAATTCATCGTAGGGGCTCTGTTCTGGCTACGTCATGCAAGTACCTTACGTCGCTATATTAAAAAGAAAAGTAAAATTAGAAATATATCATGCTAATTTAATTTGACAAAAAAAAACACATTTGTAGCTTTTCAATTACAAAATACATATCTTATTGAAGTTAAAACGCCGCGGGTTGTGAAGTATTTTTCCATTTTTATTAAAAATACAGCTTAATTGTAACAGATACGTAACAATCCCATCCAAAACAAACTGTAATAAGCCTCAAGCCAGCAACGATCTCATTATCCTGGGAGGGGTCCATTTGTATATTCTTGATTAGTTTATAATTTAATAAACGAAAAGCTTTGAGTTGGCTATTCAGTACATCATTTCTCACAATTACAATATTTGATAAGGTCTCTTTCATTTTGGAGCAAACACAATTTTCCTTAAGATTAAACAAAGGGTACAAAGGAAACTTTGTCCGACAAAAGTGGTTTAAAATCCCGAATCAGCGAGTAGTCCCTGATTAGAGGTTTGTTTTGTCTTAGATCAAACAAGTTGGATGAGAGCTGGCGCCTAAGCAAACAGCTACCTAATGTGTTTACCCCCAATTCTAAACAAATACAAGAACAATCGTTGTACACATAAATATATGGAGATCTATGCATTAGGTGGGAAATCGATAACATTATGAATCCATATGCTTGGAATAAACAATATGGCCTAGTTTTAAAAATACATTTGTTTATAATTCATATCTTGTTCCGCTTTGAGAGTTTTTTTTGGCCTAGGGAGGCGACGACCCCAACGTTCTCTGGTGATAACTGGATTTTTTCATCAGAGAAATCAATTCGGGTCCGGGTTTTGGACTTGACTGCATGAGGTCCCGGGTTCGAATTCCGGGTCGGCCAATTTGGCCATTGGATTTTTCCAATTTCCTAATAAAAAAAAATGTTGGTCGGGATTGGAAATGTGCCCGGTTGGCGATAGGCTTGCCACCTATCACATTGTGGGACTTAGTGTCTAAGGCTAGTCGTGGGTGCCCTGGTTGTGCCTCTGCCTACCTTTTCAGTGATATGGGCGTGAAGATACTTTTTTTTAATAAATTGCTACACAGCAGCTTCCTTGGATGGGTGCAACCGTGGTGTATCTGCCACTGAATAGTAGGCTAGCCGTTGGACTTCTAACGATACATGCTTTTACTCAATTATTTAATCAAAATATGTAGACAAGCTGTTTTTTTAATAAAAGATCTAATGTTTAATAATTAATTAATATTTGGCTGAACTTACTTTTTACCATACGCTCATGTGACAGTACCTGTAAGATCTATGTACCTAATTGAAATTTTATGTTTTTTAAAAGTGTAGTACTACTGTACTGTAGTAGTATAAACACCATATCTTAAGGAATTGCTTTATTTTTATCAGCCTTAAAAAATATCACAAAATTAATTTATAAATATTATCAAGTTTTTGGATGTTCAATTAAAAATATTTCTTATAAAGTTAGGCTGTAAAAGTCCAAACGTTCCCCTAGATATCCTTAAAAAGTTGACGAAGGAAAAACGTCACAAACTTTGTACATCCCACAGGAACTAAGATTAATATTCATGATGGTAACTTTGGTTAACTTATTTCCATTTCAGTATCTGTCTGTACTTTCGTTACGCATGACCTGCTGACGTCTGATAAATTCGACAATAGTTGTTGCAACCAGCTGGTTCTGGCTAGCGTCCACGCTTAACGCCAGCAAATGTTCATGGTTCTTATATTCGTCTTCTGAAAAGGCGTACTGAAAGTATTTATGTCTATACTTTGGATCTGTCTCCTTGTTCAATTTAATAAATACTAGCTTACTAAATTGAGTACATTGTTGAATTTAGTGTCTTCGGCTAGTCGTGAGTGCCCTGTTTGTGCCTTTGCCTACCTATTCAGAGATATGGGTGTGAAAATGATACTAGCTTAGTACTAGTAGACAATTTATAAAACTTTAATCCTCCATTGTAGTCCTTGTTGGTTTTAAAAAAATTAATATGTTTGAAATCGTACATTTAGATCATTGTATATTAAATTTTCTCAAAATCAGTGTATCAAATAAGCCGTGAAAGAGCAACAGACCGCCAGACAGACTTTCCAATTTACATTAGTAATATGGATTTCTACGAATAAGTGTATGTATTTCTGTGACTTAGTGTCGTCAACTAACGCCAAATAGTTACAGCTAAGGTTTAGTTAAATTCAGGTTATACTTTAGGAAATACGGTAGGTACATACTCGTATGTTCATTCATGAATGTATTATGAATTAAATAATTATATACTTAAAAATATCTCAGGCTGTTAAAATAAATTTGGATAATGGATGGATATTAAAATAGAATTTAAATTGGATTGTTTCATAGTGTAAGGTAGTATTTTCTTGAAAAAATAAATAAAATTCTAAAACCTTTTTTAAGTTAGTCGTGTTTTTTATTGTTTTTATTGCTTACAAAAACAGTAAGACCGGTTTTAAAGCCCGACTTATTTTGATAACGCAGCAATACTACTTTTGGTGTCAAAACGCGACTTGTGTACCCAAAAATCTCTTGTTTGTCTTTTAATACTACATAAACTATTATTTATAGGTATATATATAATTTTTAGGTATATATATAATTTTTTTATGATGTTGAAAGGCAAACAAGCAGACGGATTTCCTGATGGTAAGAAATTCACGCCGCCTAGAAACACCAAAGGTGGTAATGGTGCGTTGCCAACCTGGGGCCGGGATATTAGGCCTCGAGCAAAAGTAAGTTTACCGGCTACCTTACCCTCCGAACCGGAACACGTCATGACGTTATGGCGGCAGGAATAGGTAAGGCGGTGGTACCAATCCGGGCGAGTCGCTGCTAAACTCTACCACCTAGTCAGAATTTACGGTGTTAGTGACGGTGAGCCTTTGCTTGCCTTTTACGAGCTGCCTGGCTAAGAAGTCAGATGGTCTATTCTACAAAGGAGCCCGGACTAACACGGGGAAAACGGGGATATATTTTTGACTTTTTTCTACATCAAACATTCCTATTCAGATTCAGATATCTGACTATAGGTTTGTTACACACGATCTGTTATACGATACTGTTATGTGCTATGTGCAAATGTTATTTGACAATTAAGTTTAATTCGGTCTATGTATCGGGTAAGCTGGGGTAAGATTCATGAGTGTCATTCGCGGAAGCGGTTGTAAAGCAGCTAGCTTACATTGTTATACAGTAATTACGTATAATGTCTCGTTAGTGGCAATAGCTGTTTATTTAAATTAAAACATACAAAAATAAATCCTAATATAGTATTACACTTTTTGCATTTTTCCTATGTTATCCAAAGGTGATAACAAGAGTCTCCAAAATCGCAGTGTTAGAATGAAAAGTTTAGTGAAAGTAACAGAAGCTACGCAGGTCTGTATGGATCTTAATACTTGGCATTTGATACTCTTGGCCTATGCTGCAAGGGACTTGGCATGAAGATATCTTTGTATGTAAGACAGAACGAATAAATCCTGGTACACTTAATAAAACCTAAAATACATAATTTGTGAAATATTATATACACAGGAAACATTTTGTCCAGAAGGTGAAAAAAAACCCTAAATCGTAATAAATTATTAACTTAAAATACCTCACGTGAATCAATGATTAGGTTAGTTAGGTTGAATAATTCGGTGAGTTCTCACATATTCCCTAAACAATAAAATTAATCAAATATCTCTTACAGCTATACGCGAGGATTAGAAGCCTAGCAAACAAAGTTAAGCTTGTCGCTATAATTGATTATTTTCAAATAATGTGTAGGAACACATTATATATTTGGTAAAATTAATATTATTATCATTACAATACATAATTGTAACTATAATTAGGTTAGTAAGGTATTATTAAAATTAACTTAATTACTCGTTAGCTACAAAAAAGAAAAATAAATGTTTAATGAAAATACTAGTTCTTAAAAATACGAAACTCTTTCTCTAGTAATTGAGAAAAAAACAAAATTCATTTTTTAAGTTGGTTGAAATTTTCTCATGACAAAAAACGTCGCCAAAGACGTCAATGGTGCTTTGTCAACCTTTCGTTAAGATTTAGCCTTTTGTGTAAATAGTATTACTTACGAACTCAAACACGACAGTTAAGAGTACTAGTACAATTAAGAGATAGCAGAGTAGTAGTCATTATTAGAAAATATGCTGTTCCTTAAGTCCCATTTTATTTTTTAATTCTTATCATATTTGTTGTTAATTTTTAGTTAATTGTTATGATATATTCTAGTTTCCATTGTAGCTTACTGTTGATATTTAAATATTTTGTATCATAACTTGAGAAAGAAAAGTTAGCAAGCTATGGTTACATAAAGTTAAAAGATGCTTGTTTTAATTCGAACTGAATTTATCTTTAGTAACTTTTTAATTTTAAATATGTTATTTATTATTTACTTATATAATCTCCACTGTATTTTTTGTTTATGTAATAATATTTTTTATGTATATTGATTATTAATATCCCTGGACAAGTTACAAAAAATGAATCTAACTTCAAAGTAAGCAAATTATATGTTTGTGTTATGGGTGTTAGTCAGCGATTCTAATACATAGAAAAACTTAAATAGATATCTAGATAAATTTAATAAACACACTAATTAGTGATAGTATCCAATACAAGTACCTACGTCGAATAAATCATTTTAAATTTTGAATATAATTTTATGTCGGCAAGTCGGTGAGTAGTTGGGAACTAATATTATATAGAATATGGATATGTCAAAGCCGAACACTCTTTTTCTGATTGGGTAAAAACTAAATTAACTCAAACAAAGTCCAGCCCTAAATTTTTACCTTAGCTATAAAAGCTAATAGTAATCAGCACGTATGTTAATTTGCCGACACATAACTTATGAACTCCGATTAAAAAGAACTAAAATCAGGAAGCTCATATCTAACGTATTTTTCAATCTTATCTCCCGCTAATTGGAAGTTCGTGTTTTCAAAAAATGTTTCTCGTGTTTTGACAAATTATATTTAAGATAAATGTATAGATGTCATTAGGAACATTAAACATATGATATATTGTTTAAATTATAGATTAGATAGTAACAAAAGCCACCGCTAATGATGTTTGTTCTGTTTTGCAGCACCTAAACTTATTTTGAAATAGTAGAATATGTTATGCTAGAATATGTTATGAATATTAAATTAAAACAACAGAGTAAAATTTATTTGGTGTTTGATTAGTAAGCATTATTAAACTTATTCGGACAAGGAACTTAGTTTCCAGTTTTACCTTTTGCGAGCTGTGTGGTAGGTAGACACCTGGTCTTTACACTTTAAGAAAGCCCGAACTCAATACGATTAGTAATGATTTACAAAACATACATATGTTCACGCCAAAACCCTGACGTAATAAGCAGAGAGTATCGAGTGCCAAATGTATCTATCCTTGCACACATGTCTATCTTCCTCTTTAATTATAACTCTTTTCATTCAAACACGCCGGTTTCACAGAATCTTGACTACAACCCTGGCTAAAACCATAGCAATTTGATAGTGGAATGTCAACCTTGATCTTCCTGGGTACCTACATTCTTCCACATTCGAATCGTATATCTTTTTTCTCAATCTTTCTCCTCATTCTTTCCACTTGACCAAACTAACAGAACATGACCTTTCTCATTTTTACACCTACAATTTCCTTTAAACCCACTTTTTCTCGGATCTCACATTTGCGATCACAGTGTCATTTTGATCGCATTTATCCTGCTTTCATGATTTCCCAGACAAAATTTATGAATGTAACTTATACGTATTTTAGATATGCATTATATTTTCAGACCTTTAAAGAGAGAAAAACACCCAACTTTCGCTTTCATACAAGAACATTGAGATTTAAGCATATAGTTTTGAAAAATATTTAGTACCTATCTATATTGACGTGTATTTGATGCAAGCAATTGGTTTATAATTGCTTGCATATTATTTTACGTAATATACAAAACTATGGTAACTATTGGTTACAGTTGGTATTTGGTACGATGGGGTTTTATATTTGATCGCTGATTTTCTGCTACCTAATTGGAATTGATATGCGACTATGAAGTTTTTTAAAATTTTCTTGTATGTTTGTTATGCTACTACTCGATCAATAACGAACAAATTCTCATAATTCATTTTTGGGAAGGTAGGTCGTAATACCGATCCAAGATACAATAAGTGATTTTTGAGTAAAACTTAATAACTTATATTTTTTTTTTGTGTTTGTACCGTAATAACATGTCATAGTAGTATAACTCAAAACCTTTTTTTGGATGTTCGGAAAAATTATAAGGTAGCACCTCCAAATTATTATTAACAAAAGAATGACCAATCGCGACATAGTAATGAAAGTGGAGCTGCTTTCTTGCAGTTTCTTTGCCTCCTATGGTCCAAAGACACCATAGCTGTTCTGAAGCCGTAATGGAAGGCCCACTGTACAAGTCTATCAGCAACTCAACCCTATACACTGGAACATGACTTATGGTGGCAGGACAAGGTGGCGGTGGACCCCTACCCGGACAAGCTACTGTACAGCATGGACCCCTACCCGGACAAGCTACTTACTGTACAGCACTGTATTACAAATAGTCTGGCATTAGTGGTTTGCTTGGACAATTTTATTGCGAAACAACCGTGAAGAATATATCACTTCTTTCAGTTTCAATTCGTGGAAAAGTACAATTGTGTTTAAATCAAATAAATTATGTTGCTTATATTTGATTAAAAATACTTAGTGTTGGACTTGACTTCATGAGGTCCCGGGTTCAATTCCCGGGTTGGGCAACAAAAAGGAAATGGGGTATTTCCAAGTTCAAGTAAATAAAAATATTACCTGGGATTGGATATGTGCCCGGTTGGCGATAGGTTTGCCACCTATCACATTGTGGGACCTAGTATCTTCGGCTATACGTGGGTGCCCTGGTTGTGCCTCTGCCTACCTCTTCGGAGATATGGGTGTGAAGATACTACTTTTTACATATTGCAGTATTAAGCTATACTTTTTTAAAATTTCAAGGAAAAAACTATCTGAAATGTCATCACGTAGTCTCCACGTCGTTAGCGACCGCAAGCTTATAGCCGTGCTCCAGAAACTCCTCAAACTGCGATAAAACACATTTTCTGAGATATTCCCTCACATAACTTTTTAATGTTGTGTCGGGGTAAAGGGGTTTGCGCTCTCCTAAAGCTTTTTAATGGTTCGACGGAGTGGTCATAGCCATTATTGTAAGAGATCTCTTTCAAATGTTTAAAAGGACTAAGATGTACAGAAACTTGACTTTTAGCCATTTGAAACACACATTTTATAATTTAACTACTTCTTTATTACTAGCTGCGCCCCGCGGTTTCACCCGCGTAAGTCCCAATCCCGCGGGAACTCCGGGATAAAAAGTAGCCTATATGTTATTCTGGGTCTTCAGCTACCTACATACCAAATTTCATCGTAATCGGCTTTGCAGTTTTTGCATGAAAGAGTAACAAACATCCATACATCCATACATACAAACTTTCGCATTTTTAATATTAATAGGATATTCTTTTTGTATTTCACCAGATTATGGGATAGATGGGTCTCTTCTACCTGCTATGCAGACTATCTATTTGGACTGTAAAACATGTGTGCGAGTGGACGGCAACATATCGCCTAGGTTTGAACTTTGTTAACATCGGCATCGGTTTATCTTGTAATAGCTGTTCCAGCCAACTTCGTTCCACTCGTTCAGTTTGCATGGGAAAAACACTGTTTCTCCTAGTTTTCTTGTTGTCAAATGGCATTAAAAGTATCCCATGTCCTTACTCCTGGTTTGGAACTACCTCCCCATCAATTTTTAGTTAAATAAGTTCAGCCGTTCTTGAGTTACACTTTTTAAGTGTAACTAACACGATTTTCTTTTATGTTTATAGATTGGGCTTCCTTCAGAGGTTAAGATTATGAATGTAGGAATGTGTATGGGTAACAAAGTGCTGAACTGCCTGCTTTGTGCAAATGATGCTACTGTTATAAGTCCTAAAGCCAGAATACGCTGACCTAGGCAGGGTTACAAACATCAATACTCTCGACCTACCCTTTAAAGACTTGGACATGAAGATTTATATGTAGTGTAAATATGTAAGTTGAATGATACGTTCAAATATTCCAGTTTGTTCCAAGTTTCAGCCTATGAAAGTTAGTTGGACCATTTATACTCAAGGTTTTACGTCTGCAATTTCTAATCTGCAAAGTGTATGACCTCGAGAGATTTAAAAGGTAAGATAATCTGTGAAATATCACCGCCTCGTTGGTCGAGTGGCTAGCGTACACGAATAACTACATGGACCAACCGCGAGGCTCGGGTTTGATTTCCGACGTGGGCAGGCATTTGTGTGATGAACATTTAGATGTCTGCATTTTCGGGTCTAGGTGTTTATTAAATTTATTCTGGTATCTATTTAAGTATTTCTATGTATTAGAATCGTTGACTAACACCCATAACACAAGCATATACCTATAGTTTGCTTAATTTGGGGTTAGATTCAATTTGTGTGACTTATCCAGGGATATTCATATATTTATTAATTTATAATGACACTATCAAAAGAAAAAAGAATAAATGAAATCAGGGTCTTCGTTAATGAATGATAGCAAAATTTACATTTTGACCTCTCTCCCACGGGGACTCCCTTAGTAAACGGGACAAAAGTAGCCTATTATAGCATTTCGAAGTGAAATAAAGTTTAAAAGAAGTTTTAAAGATTTTATAATGTTCCATTGGGGTACTTTAACGGTTTCGCACCCCTTAGCTAAATACTGCTGAGGTATTTTATACTAAGAGGATAATAGCATTGCAGTTACAAATATAGCAAAAGTTACCCAGAAACCAGAAGCACATTATCATTGCACGAGAATTCAGATCTCTAATAAGAGATTTTAAATGTCGGTGTTCATTTTGCTGAAAGGTTTTGAATTAAAACAAAAGTACGAGAACTTCAGCTGGTATAATGAGTTTTTATAAAGCTGAAAAACTATAAAGTACTACGTTTTGCAGTTAGTGAAAGTTACTTCCCCACGTTCTTAAATGCCGTTTATTCTTTAGCCTGGGGTTCTCTACTCATTAAAAAGGTAAGGTAGCCGGTAAACTTACTTTTGCTCTGGGCCTAACATCCCGGCCTCAGGTTGGCAACGCACCATTACAACCTATGGTGTCTATAGGCGGAGTGAATATCTTACCATCAGAGAATCCGTCTGCTTGTTTGCCTTCCAACATCTTTAAAAAAATAAATTTAAACTTAGTCTATTCTGCTGTTTATTATTGCCAACCAGAATAGTATGTTATAGTACTGAGAGCTACTAAAACATCCTACTACACCATTTCCGACGATAGACGCATGATTAGTCGAGGATTTAGCAACTCTTAGTCAAGGAAGTAAAACTAGTTTAATTTAAATTTCTGGAACAGTACAAGTGTATTTATTTTAAGACTCGGCTATAGACTACAATGTCCAGACATTAATTAGGTGTCACTTAAGTTTAGTTTTGTTATGTTAAGCCAATTAAGCAGCCGATCTCCTCATGATAAGAAGCACATGGCACCTACACCTAGACATGTAGAATCTTCTACATAGTAGATTTGAAAGCAGATAGCCTCTAAAACTAGTTACCAGTCATCACAAGTGACGTCCACTTATGGAAATTATTTTACTTGTGTATTGTGTAGTGTTTTTTATATAGCACTTTTTAAAACACCGCAATTACGCCTTGGTCATTTAATTCAAGTGTATACAAATACTACAAAAAAAAATAAAGATGTTTCTGCTTGTAAACACTTAAAGTGTTATTTTGGGGCATCTAGTCAAATTTTTTACTAGGTGGTAGAGTTTCGCAGCGACTCGCCCGGATTGGTACCACCGCCTTACCTATTCCTGCCGCCATCATTTCATTACATGTTCCGGTTTGGTGAGCAAGGTAGCCAGTAAACTTACTTTTGCTCAAGTCCTAACATCCCGGCCTCAGGTTGGCAACGCACCATTACCACCATTGGTGTATCTCGGCGGCTTGTATTTCTTACCATCAGGAAATCCGTCCGCTTGTTTGCCTTGCAATATCTTATGCTTGTAATATTACTTGCTTCTCCCAGTATAAGAATATAAGTAGTCACAACATAAGTACAAAAGCAGTTGGTATATATTGTTTGAAGGAGACCAAGCATATTGCAACCAACCACCCATGCATCTCGCAACCATCTGCCATTAAAACTCAACCCTTACATCCAACGTTTTTCAATAAGCACAGCGCTGTATAATTTAGTTAATTAAGTGTACACTTTCTGTGTTACGATTAATATCCGAGTATTCTGACAACAAATTAATTTTACTGTTGGCAACTTCAAGGAATACAGACGATAAAATGAAACTTTCTTGCAGGTTGCATAAATTTAATTAAAATACGCCGGAAGTTAAGGACTTCTTGTCTTTTGAAATTACTCACAATTACCTGCTCTTGAAACGTCAACGAAACAATATACACAATAGAAAATAAAATTAAAATTTTAATTATGGAATCAGATAGTGAAATTGTTGCCTAAAGTTGATCAAAATTTAAGCAACAACCATTACCACACACCTGCTACTGGTGCTACTGGTGAGTCGCTGATATTGGGCACGGACATTGGGTCTGACGTTCCGCCACAGGATCATGCTAGAACCAAAGAGTATATAAATATTACGTAATAAGAGGCAGGACTTCCATAGATACATAGCAAACCCGAATTTCGTATGAAGTTTACTTGAAAAATTTTAACCCGTATAATTTTAAAGTAAGTCTAAAACCTAGAAAACTTATTTTTTTAATTTTTTAATATGAAAGTTGCCCCAAACTGGCCAGAACAAGCCATGATGTTAGGACTGTTACGCACAATTATCGGCTACCTTACCCTCGGAATAAGACATCGGTGTCGCTGTGGTACTTATACTGTCACTATGGTAACAAGAAAAGGTAAGGCAGGATCAATAGTAAAATGATATTCATCACTTTAACACCAGTGGTCGGTGTCTATTTTTTACAACAAATCGATACTATCACACCAGCTGTCTTCCAGTGAAAGTCCCGTCAAATTAGTTTAGCATGTCCACTAGTAAGCCGGAATAATCCAACAAATAGACAAAACTAGAAAAAAAATTAAATAAATAAGGAATAAATGGGTATATGTATCATGCATACATACATATAATAATGAATATAGTAAAAGGTGGTTATTTTAATATTACGCACGGACACCTCAACGGTATTCATTTTTTTGGGTAAATTTATTTATATTTACTGCAACTGGGGAAGACACCTTTTATGTTTTCTTTGAGCACACAATAATCGTACATACATGCAGCTACGCAAGCTCACGCACGCACACACACGCACACACACATATACCACACACATTGTAAAAATTGTGTACTTAAACACAACTGTTTACTGGTGTATTTAAAATTGCATCTATTTTCTTTTTCTTTCTTTGGGTTTTGGCCTTCACGTTAGTATTTAGCCATTAGTCAAGTAGAAATTTTGCATCGAATTTTATATCAATTTCAATTAATTATAATTAGTCATCAACTCATCAGTCATAAGTCGTCAGGAAGTCATGTTAGGCTCTTGGGTAAAGCGGTGGCTCATTACACAAGCTCTTTAATGAGATTTGGTGGCAAAGTGGAAATACACGATACGCTAATTTCTTAACGATTATTACATTTGTGCTATTTCACTGAACAAAATTGTACAAAATGCCACCAAAATTGACTAATTTCACTCAATATTAACACGAAATTCAATAATTATGAAAAAACTTCGACCATCTTTTCTCTCGATGGCGCCAAAACTCATTGCATCTACTTATTACTATTTTATTACATACTTATTTTAACTCTCCGCGGGAGGGCACTGGCGTCTTGTAATTCAGATTGACGTCAACTTACAAACGTCAGACGTTCACAAGTTCACAACTAAGTATAGCAGAATCTAAGTATACATACTTATATTTTCTTATTTCTAGTTTATGAGTCCTTTTTGTGAATGTAAATTAATGATTTTGATTGATTGATTGACTATTATAGCAAAAATATTTATACACAATGGTTTATATATATAATATACCTAATGTTTAGTCGCAAGAGTCCACAGCACTTATGTACTAAAAAAAGTATCTTCACGCCCATTTCCCCGAAGAGGTAGGCAGAGACACAACCATGGCACCCACGACTAGCCGAAGATGCTACGTCCCACAATGTGATAGGTGGCAAACCTATCGCCAACCGGGCACATATCCTATCCCGAGCAACATTTTTTTTATTAGAAAATTGGAAATAACCCAATTTTCTTTTTGTTGCCCGACCCGAGATTCGAACCCGGAACCTCATGCAGCCAACAACTGAACCGCTAGAACACAAAGGCGACTTACGAGTATGTAGGTACTAAGTCACAAATAAGTACCTATGGTGCGGTGCGGTATGGACTACGATTACAACTAACGTTACTATAGTAGAATTGGGTAAAACCTCTACCAAAATTAGTTTACATAATATAAATTTAAGTCAAGTAGTTGCAGAAATATTTTACTACTCAAGCCAAAAAGATAATATTTTATAATCAACGCTTATCATGCCTAATGTAAAAGAAATAAAAAAAATAGTTACTTTATCTTTGTCTACTGTCATATAATATAATATAACGGAACAATCTTCTTAGTATTTCTCGTCAAATAAAAGCCGTAGCTAAATTATCTTTTTCATTTCGCTACTGCAGTCATTGTTCTATTGTTTTAGCGTGTCCGCCTCGCTAGACACTCTGGCTTGAGACCCACATTAAGGTCAGGCTCGACCACTAGAGCCAGTGACCACGGGCGAAAGCGGAAGCATAAGTTGGGCGCTAATATCAAGTGTCAACACAATAAATTTTGTAAAGCAAAACTTTATATACTTTATATACTTTATACACTGTTTATAACCCAAGAATGGCTTAACCTATTTCGCTAAAAAAATTGTGGAGAAGTAGCCAAAAACCAGGAAAAGGACATAGGATACTATTATTCCGTTTAACTGCGATGAAATTAGGAAAAATAACATTTTAACGTTATCCTTACAAACTGAAAGGTGTAACAAAGTTTGCCGGAATAGCTAGTATACAGATAGATTAAAAAAATGTTTTAGTTACACTATTGACAACTCAAAAATAGTTAAACCGATTTGGATGACAATTGACAGGGAGGTAGTTTAGAACCAGAATAACGACATAGGGTACGTTTAATCCCGTTCAATAGCCAGAAATCTTTAACAGTGTGAAAACTACCGCTTTCTTATAATGTTTTTCATATTTAATATTGTAACCATAACCAACGTGAGTAAATTGTTAGAAGACACACAAACAAAATTAAGAATCGCATTTGTATACAAAAAATGATGCGCAACTTTTGGTATATACAGATAATCTTAACACTTATATTATATAAGTAACAACTAGTATAGCGACAATTGACTGACTACGTAGACAGACAGACAGCGTTTCAACGTACAAGTATCTTACCTATGCATACATATCTTCACGCAAAATCCTTCTGCACTATAGGCGGAGAGAATTGAGTGCCAATTGAACGAAGTCACTTAGTTATAACTAAGAAGCCTAAAACTTGAGATATTTGTAAAATTTTGTGCTTCTACAGACATATACAATTCAAATACTATAATAGATTATTATAACAACATTGAGATCCCACTAAAGTCAGAAAGCCAAAATAAATTATTTTTCAGCATAATAATGAAATTTAATTTCACGCGTTTTATTACACATTCTTCATAATTAGGACGATTGGGTAATAACCTATTAAAACCCAGCTTCTAAGACTTAAGCGACTTATTGCTCTAGTAAGATATCACTTGAACACGAATTACTACCAAATGGTATAATAAGTAGTCCTACTACGTAGTTTAAAACAAAGTCGCTTTCCCTGTCCCTGTGTACGCTTAAATCTTTAAAACTACGCAACAGATTTTAATGCGGTTTGTTTAATTAATAGCTAGTTCCAAATAAACTCTTTTTATTTAGATGTCACAATACTTAACAAAATTATTGTTTCCTTAATTTATCATCCTTCCTTTGCACATTTCACATTTCCTTAATTAATCAAATCACAGAATGTTCATTTTAAGCAGTTGGATGTGCAATTATTCGGCCCGCTCACACTACGAACCCACCTACTGCAATGTGGCCGAGGTCTTAAGGTCGGGCTCGCGTCCAACGTCTTGTATTTGAGCAGCACACGTTTAATTTATATCAGCCCTTGCAACCATCCCGGGTATGATGAAGTAGACGATGTAGTGCCCCGTGTGTGTTCAATTACTTCCACATTGTAATAGAGTTTTATGGCAAGCTGTTTGGAGAAGATTTTGATCCAAATTTCAGTATCCCACTGTTGGATAGCATAGCATAAACCTGTTTTTTTACGTAAAAGAAGATAAACACGCATATTCAGATAAAGATGTAATTTTTTTTAAAGAATATAGTTGGTATGAATAAGAATTTTAAACGGAAAAAGAGTTGTAGTAAATGTTAGCAGTTGTGTTGAATGTCGTTCTGTCTGTGGCAAAAAACTCCTAAACGAATTGACCTATTTCGATGCGGATTTAATTTCATATCTTACATGATCAAGTTAGTTCTTAGTTTCATATCGAGACATTATGATGTACAAAAAGTAGATTTCGACTATGAAAAGAACGAAATGAACGAGAAGAAAAAGTAGTTTTTACATTTCTTATCGTCGGTGCTTGATGGAATTCTATTCTTGCAATAATAAGTTATTTACAAACACTCGTACTTTCCACAATATACATTTTTATTTTTTATTTTAATATTAGCCAACCGGTTTCGCTATACAAGCATCATCAGGGATATTA
>NJDD01002046.1:0-12165 GCA_002245505.1 Calephelis nemesis
ATTAATATTTGTCGCCTCTGCGGTCAAGCGGTTCAGTTGTTGGACTTGACTGCACGAAGTCCCGGGTTCAAATCCAGGGTCGGACAACACAAAAGAAAATTGAGTTTTTCCAATTTTCTAATAAAAAAATGTTGCTCGGGATTGGTAACGTGCCCGGTTGGCGACAGGCTTGCCACCTATCACATTGTGGGACTTAGTGTCTTCGGCTAGTCGTGGGTGCTCTGGTTGTGCCTTTGCCTATGCCTTCGGGGATATGGGCGTGAAGATGTTTTTTTTTAAATATTATATCTTACAATTTTAATTCTACACAGAAACCATTTGTTTTCCAGACATAATAACGTACCTATAACGTACCCATACATATACCTAATCTACTCATAACCTGATTACCTACTTACCTTAAAAAATGACATCTTTTCCATTCTTCAACTGGTATCAAAGATGCTATGACTGTATTTTCCTTAAAACATGGCTTGAGTACTGCTATCCTATAACACAAAAAATAGGGAATTATGTTAGATTTGGTTTTTTGTTTACCATGTGAAAGAACAATGGCAGGCATGAAATAGTGGGACCCAAAAATAAGTATTATCATACATCAATAAAATTGATGTTTGATTAAAGAACGATTTTCTTGAAAGGGATCACACTATAAATTCTGATTACTACCGCGTCTTACAACGTCCTTTACGTGAAGAAATAAAAGAAAAACATGCTAAAATGTTTGCAATAAAAGTCAACAAGATAACGCCCGTCTTTACAAGTACATATGTGCAATTAATGGCTGAAATCCACAATTGTGACTCTGAACTATTACCGCATCCGCCGTATTCACCTGATCTGGTACCGTCAGACTGCTTTCTGTTCCCTTATCTAAAAAAAGCACTTGAGAGGTCAAAGATTTTTGACATACGACGAGGTCAAAACTGCAGAAGATGCATATTTTGTAACAATTTTTTTTCAACGATCCAAATGTTGTGAATAGGAGATGGCAGAAAAGCATCGAATTTATGGAATATGTAGATGTGGATTTTCCAGGACTGTCTAAAGCAAAAGTTATCTACTACAAAAATTTGCCAGTTTAATATGGCATATAAAAGAAAGAAAAAAGTTTTCATTACTATGCTAGAAGAGCTCATCCTGGAATGGAAAAATGGATACTACTAAATGTGTCCTACTTTTAGTCAATAATGAAAACAAAATTTGTTTTCTCGAAGTCAACTGTTTCCTAATAGTTGGCTGTCGGGCTTTACCCTAACATTACACATTTGGTAAAAATACATTTAGTACGTTTAGCGACGTGCTTCGCTTTATTTTATTTTTTACCTTTACAAAATTGGATACTCTAAAGACAAGACAAACTCTTGAGGAGACAATACAGGAATTTCTTGGCTTTCGAAAATTGCATTAAGGTTAATTGCAATAGCCCTAACTAAAGGGTCTCTATTTAATCACAATCTTAGAGGTATTACCTATTTGTTAAGAGTTGCTAATGTTAGTGAAACTGTACAACTGTAGGCGAGTACACTCAAGAAGGTCACTTTAAATCCGCACAAAGAATAGCTGCTGCCGGTACAGAATCAGAATCGGAAAAAACTTTATCCACGTGGACCTTACAAGTGGTGCTTGTGCGAGTAGATATTTATTTAAACTATCACCGGATCGGAATCGCGACCACCCACCGTCGAAATAAAAAACAAACGGGCTAGTATTTCTAAAAAATTAGTCGTATTATTATTTACCCTTTATTGTACATAACAGAAACACTGAAGACTAATATAAACGTAAATACGTAAGGCGGGTTTACCTCTAATGAACGAAATGTCTTGCAGCCAACCCGTTAAAGGAAAACAATAAATAAAATATGTAGACCTGGTGTACAAAACTGTACTAAAAATAACTACTTATTAAAACATATACATACAAAACACAATACATACTAAACAAGGGTTTCACATTCACGAATTTTTCTGGGAAGTAAGTTCCAAAACCTTACAGCATTAGGTACCTGAGAATAAGTGCGAATAGGCAGCAGAACGGCTTCTGGGAAATCGCAATTGAATACGGACATATGAATGACAGTAAATCGTGAAAATGTAAAAAATTAAATTAAATGCAAAAATAATTAGGAGACAACGGATGGAATAATAATTTGAACATCAAAGGAATGTGAAATTTTGTTCCATTGAAGTTATTTCGAAAACTAAAATTCGGTCAATTTTTGAAGTGAAAACTTCTTTAGCGGCGTTGCACACTTTTTTTTGAAATGGGTAAAAACTACTAAGTGACCTGATCGAAAATTCGTAAGACGGATGGAGAGTAAACAGCCGGCATCGTAGGAGAGGAAGCATATGCCCCTCTCTTTCTGTGGCGCGCGAAAATGAATGCCTGCGTCTGTTGTTTCTTTTAGACAACACAAGGCGCTTGCGCGAATGTTCGTGTTATCATGTTCGTGTACGATAGCCCAATAAATGAATATTGTACTCTACCATATAAATGACATACCACATACTGATAATCAAAGCAAATTCGTGCAAAATTATTCCCCAACCATTACAAAATATTAAAAACGCACAACGTTTTCACTTCTGCCGGCACTCCTGGAGTGCAACCCTTCGTTTTTTTATACCAAACTCGAAACGTACCTATAGATTTTTTGTTGTGTTATTATCGGAAGATTCCTGTGACAAGAAAATCTGGAAAATGACAAGGTAAATGGGAAAAACAAGGCTTTAATCCATACACACTTTTAGTATGTATCTAGCTATTAATGTCGAGCGAAATGAAATTCGCCGGGTTCGTAGGTATATAGTTATTCATAATTATAAATAACTAGCCAATACACCACCAAAACTCACGTACAATTTTATCTTTTTAACAATTTATGAATCTGGTCAGACTTGACGAAACACCTACCGTTTGTAAGCCTTCACTAACTAGGGCGCCAAAATGAAAATTTGTTCTTTTTACTTAAATACTTCAGACTTATCAAGCAAGTTTAAAAAAATCACCTGGCCGAATTCTAGGCCTAAAGCTTATAGCCCTACCCTGCTGCCATAAAGTTAGGATTTTCTGTTGAAGCGTTGCGGGCAAGAACGGAAGTTATGCTTTAGTGCCCAGCCACCATTTTGTGTTTTTTTTTTCAAAATGGCGGCGCACGATAATTCTTACAAATATGGATAGCGGACACTAGTACAAATAAAAAAGTTTTAGGATTACCATACATACTACCATAGCATAAAGTGTCATGTCAGAGTCATTACATGACACTTTATGTCAACACATAAATACACATCAACTCTGCATCCATTGACCTCTAAGTATATGGACATGAAATACCTACCAAAAAAGCCTGCCGTCGGCTACTAAATATGGCTGCCATTTTGACATTATGAGGCTGTCCAGAAAAATTAGAGTATCGATATCGATACAACATGATCTATTAGTGACGATTGATAGTTAAGTTTAGGCAAATAGATAAGAATCATTATTTACCTACCGACACAAATAGCAACTATCACCTTACTTACTTTGAGCTACTCAATTGGCTTATACCTAAACAGGGAAATGTAATTAAATGAAAGAAAGAATATTTGTTTACTTTTTACGATCACGTTTTTTTTACATTGTGGTGTGCAAATATTTTTATTCTTTATATAAGTTAGCTTTTTATATTTATTCCAAGATTCATTATCATTTCAAAAAAAAATTTATCAGATTACAAAACCACTTTCTTTACTTTTAAGTGAGCACTTGAAAGAATTCTTATTAAGCTAAACTGTGATTGATATTTTCAGTGGCAATGGTATACGTTCTTATCTTGTCTAAATATTCTTTTCTGGGAACGTAAAATAAAATATCGACAATTGTAATAGTACATCACTATAAAATTGAACACTAAATATGGATTCCTGGCAAACATGAGATCTGTCATGACGTCACTTTAAATCGACGCCAAAATTAGCATAGACAAAAATGTCGTTATCTCTTTCGGTGTACATAATATCAACATTTGTTAAAAGAGACAAAGAGATGTTAAGCTAGATGTCGATTTCAACGGTATTTATACAACTAAATTTTCTATAGAACATTGTTGCACTTCTTTATATATTCCTATTTCTATGTCTGCATCACAGAGTTATTTCCATAACAAAACAATGATGAGAATTTGGCCAAAATCAACAAAATTATATTCAAAGTTGTATTTTCGTAACCATGATAGTCTAAGTTTATTATATTTTTGTCATTTTAGAGAAATATTCGGTACACAAAGTTAGTTAATGTTTTTGAATTACGAGATTTCTACGACCACGACGTTGCGAACGTTGGTCTATATATTAATACACTATGCCAAAACTTTGGGACCCTTTTTTACGAAAATTTCGCGGACGCAGGAGCATAAAATTTGCCACAGTTATAGTTTATGTGTAGGAGTAGTGCAGAATGCTAATATTTGTCAATAATAATGCTTATAAAGTACATTAAATATATAAAACATTACCCACACTACCATGTATTTGACACATACAAACAAATATATTGATGATAACGATAAAAGATCACAGATGGCGCAACATACAGTTTAGAAACAAAGTAGATGGTTTTGAGAAATGAAGATGGCGTTCTTATCAGCAAGATATTAAAATTTATTATGGTCGAATTTTAACCAACAGGTGACCACTAGTATATATCTTAATTGTTAACAGATTTATCTTTGACCAATATCTCACCTGATGGTAAGGGATGATATAGTCTAAGATAGAGGCTGGCTAACTTGGAAGGGAATAGTGAATAAGCCCCTGTTTCTAAGTAACCTCGTAACAAAACACTAAATCACTTTATGGTAGGTATGTTTTTTTTTGCGGGTAGGAGTCAAAGAGTAAACATACAATAATCAGTGCTCTTATTTTTTAATTCATTTTAATTGTATTAATTACATATTTTGACAAAAATTATGTATTAGGGTTAAATCTTTCCTATAAACATTCATTTTAACTTGTGAATTGAAGTTTTGAAGTTTGACATTGAATTTGTGCTTTATCCAATCCAATAATGGAGGATCTAAAACAGTCTGTTATGGAGATGAATCGACAATTACAGCCACAGATGGAGATCTTCATGAAAAGACAAAAGAAATTGGAAGTTTCTGGTGCTGTACCTGTTGGTCCTGAGAGCTCTCATGCTGCCTTATCTTCAGATTTTCTTTCTTTAAAGTCTTTCGTTTTTGATGCATTTCGTAATCTACATTTATTAATTCAAGTATTATGTAGCAATTATGAACAGCTGGAGATGAATAGTAGGAAAAAAATATTACTGATTCATGGTGTTTCAGAGCAAAATTATTATAATTAATTAAAGTTTTCAGATCTTTCTCCTGACTGCTTTAGACTTTGTCATCGAATTGGCCATAGCAACTCAGACAAATCTAGGCCTATCCTTCTTAAACTGCGTGACGTCACCATTAAAAATATAATCTGGAAGGCGAAATCCTGCCTAAAAGGCACTGGGATTACGATATCCGAGTTTTTAACCAAAAAAAGACAATATGGCTGCTCGTGAGCGGGTTGGCATCAGTCGTTGTTGGACCAGAAATGGGATTATCGTCGTGTGTGATCCAGATGGCTCACGATACCATGTACGTAACATGGTAGAACTGGATGCTATCTTGGGTCCATCGGAAGATGTCTCGGTGTCAGCTAGTGCGATCGCCCCGGCTCCGGCGAGCAAGGTGAAAGCAGTAACCACCAGCAGTCGTTTGAAAAGAGGGATAAAGAAGTAAATTGTGTTAGTGTTCTGTCGTCACTTGATTCCTATATTTCATTTCTTGTTTCGTTTTAATTTCTCATAATATCAATGTAATTTTAATTGAGTGAGTGTTACAAAATTTACATTAACTGTTGATACTTTTCGTTTTTGATAGATTACTTAGACTTTTAGAAAATATGTTGAAAGTACCTACCAAGACAAAAACTAAAAGTTTTCTGTTTACAAAATTAACATTATTATTCCTACAGTGTTGACAATTGTAGATTGTAGTACGTCAATGTCATTATTGTTAAGTTTGTCATTTCGTCTGTTGTTTATGGTTGCTATATGTCTTACTTTTTTTTTAATGCAAATGTTTAATTTTATGCAGCCTAGATAGTCAGTCATGTATGTTGCTTAATGTTAAGTCGCAAGTAAGGTGCAGATATTTCTTGTTTTTGTTTCTTACTTTTTCTATTTCGTTTTTTTTTTTAATTTTTATTTTAGTATAAATGTCAAACTATTGTACGGACAATATGGAGGTTAATTATTACTCTTTGTCATCATCTAGTAACACAGACGGTGAAGATAGTTTTCACAGCGCAAGCTCCTTTTCTATCAGTGACACAATAAATGCTCAAGTCTCTGTTGTAGTAAAAAATTTCAATGTCATTCATATAAATGCCCAAAGCATTCCAGCTCATCACAGTGATATGCTTACAACTTTTCAGTCCAAACACATACACGTATATATACATATATATCATAATCATATCATATCATCATCATAATCATGTAACCTGCATCTACTTCCTCTTAACGCCACGCATTTTGTTCCTAACTGTTTGCCATCACTTCTTGATTTAATGATTGTCTCATCCGCCGAACGTATAGCTAAATTCGGACAGTGTGCAGCTGATATTTTTTCCAACCATCATTTACCTAAATTAAAACCTACGATTCTTATGCAACGCAGTTTTAGTGGTATGGATTTAGATGCACTTTG
The DNA here is from genome assembly GCA_002245505.1 of Calephelis nemesis. Lineage (NCBI taxonomy): Eukaryota > Metazoa > Arthropoda > Insecta > Lepidoptera > Riodinidae > Calephelis > Calephelis nemesis. The sequence goes on from NJDD01002046.1 coordinate 6,752, forward strand.
TTCGGACGCAAGCTTGATTGACTGGTCTTCAATAACTAATGACAATGTGTGCATCAAAAAGTTGAGAAGTTCAACTTTCATATCTTACAGCTTTATAACAAACATGCTCCCCTAAGACCAGTCAAAATTAAACATTTACCCGCACCGTGGCTCAAATGAGATAAAAACTCTCATTAATAAAAAGCATCGGGCGAAAGTTAAATATAAAGCTGATGGTTCTGATGAAAGTCGCAAGAAGTATATAAAGATAAGAAATCGCTGTAATACTGTGTGTAGGGATGCTCAACGTCATATCCACAAATCGGTTGAAATCGGAGACCCAGCTAAAATTTTGAAATTTCTAAGATCTTTGGGAGTTGGTAAAACGAATGAGCCTACCATCTTTAATAACGTCAATTTAAACGCACTTATTCTACACTTTTCTACATCTAGCAGTTATGATAAAACTATTAAGTTACAGACTCTGCATACTATCTCTATGTTGCCAACTCCTAAGTATCCATTGTTTACCTTTAGCCAATTTTCGGTCAATGATGTGAAAAAGAACATTCTGTCTATAAGTTCAAATGCCGTTGGCAATGACAACATTACTCGTAATATGTTCATTCCTATTTTAGATATAATTGCTTCCTCTATAACAGAAATATTAAATTCTTCAATTGCTTCTGGAATATTTGTTTCTGGATTCCTTTACCTAAAAAGTCCAATCCTGAACAGTTTTCAGACTTTCGGCCCATTTTATTTTACCATTTATCTCAAAAGTCCTTGAAAGTCTTGTCTACAATCAAATTAGCCTACATTTTCATAAAAATAACCTTTTTAATTCCTTACAATCCGGTTTCCGTTCATAGTACGATTACTGCTTTGGTAAAGATAACTGATGATATTCGTCTTGCAATGGATAGTAAAAAACTGTCTTTTAAGGTCAAATAATTTATCTCCTGTAGCAATTGATTGGTTTCGCAGTTATCTGCAAGGTCGCCGGCAGAGGATTCGATATGCCGATTTATACTCTGAATGATCAGACATAGTAACGGGCGTACCTCAGGGTGGTGTTCTGTCTCCTTTTCTATTTTCATTTTTTATTAGCTCCATTACTTGTTATGTTTTGTCTTTCTACCATATGTATGCAGATGACCTTCAAATTTACTCTCATGCTGCTTTCGAAGATTTGCATTCTGCTATTGATAATACCAATTCACATTTGGCTTCTATTTGTGAATGGAGTACAAATTACGGCCTTAAGATTAATCCGAAGAAGTCACAAACTATAATTATTGGTAGCAGTAAGATTATTTCACTCATCGATTAGATTTCGTTACCATCAATTACGATCAAAGGAGAGTCTATACCTTTTTCTAAAAACGTCAAAAATTTGGGTATCTATCTTGATCACTTTATCATGGGATTTTCAAATGAAAGAAATCAGTAAAAAGTTATACGCTTCCCGGAGCTCTATGAAACGCCTGAAGAATATCTTGCCCATACCAACTAAAATTGTTCTAGCGGAGTATTACTTCTCCCTTTGTGCTGATTCTCCTTAGATTATGCTGACGTAAGCTTTATTGATCTTAGAAAGGATCAATTAAATAAACTAGAACGTTTACAGAATATCTGTATAAGATTCATATTTGGTTTGCGTAAGTATGATCATGTGTCGAAATTTCGATTGCAGTTAAAGTGGCTTCCTATTGAACTTCGCCGTAATGCTCATGTTCTCTCTCTGTTATACTGTGTGCTGTTTGACTTTAAATCCCCGAGTTACTTAAAGGATACATTCCATTTTGTTAAGTATGATGTTAAAGAATTACGTTCTGCTCAAAATCTGTGTTTGCGTATTCCTCAACATCACACAAATTTCTATGGGCACTCTTTTTCTGTGAAGGCTGTTAAGTTATTTAATAGTTTGCCAACTAATATTAGACTTGCACAGACGTTAACTACTTTTAAAACTTTAGTAAAAGTACATTATTTGAAAAGCCAAAGTTGTGCTTGTGATAATTGATGTGGTATTTACTTCCATTTAAATTATATAATATTGTTACGTCTTAATTTGAAATGGTGTATCTTGTTTATATTAGTTTTACATTTATACCATTTTTGTTTATTCTCCTTACTGTTATTATTAATATTTTAATATTATGTTATAGTTTTTTTGTATGTTTTATCTCTTTACCTACTGAACCTTTGTTCATATAATCTCCTTAGACAAAAAGGTTGTCTGGTAGAGATCACTTTGTTTGGCGATAAGACCACCTTTTGTGTACTATAAACTACTCGTATAATTATATGCTCTTGTTAATACTTAATTGTATCATTTTGTAATAAGTTTAATTGTGCACAATAAAGAGTTCATTAGTTAATTAATTAATTAGGTCTTTGTCATTAGAGTGGTTACTAGCCACGACCAACTATATTTTGCTTAGTGGCATTCAATTCAATACATTGTTTCTAAAAGGTAGTTGAAGTACTTACACACCATCAATATTTTATTGTAAGTAACTCTGTAACGAGACGCTTTTGAATATGTTGACTCTTCCACATTTTTGGTTGTACAAGTGTACAAACAAAAAAATATTTTATATCCATATTTGTACAAATTATCGTTTGCTGCCATTTGAAAAAAAAACACAAAATGATTTTTTGGTTCAAATCCCTTTATGACTTAAGTATTTAAATTAATTCTACGTATTTGAGAAGACAGGACTAGAAAATTATCAATGAGGTACGGCAAAAAGACCATTCATTCTCACCTGTATAAGTAAGTCCGTGAAAGTGCATTAAACCGGGAGCTAAAGCTATCACTCACTCTGAGGCACTGTTTAACAAAAATGCTAATATCATTTTTAAGAAAGAACTTGTTCATCTCATATGTGATGAAATGCGTATCATAGATTTTGTCTCCAGGTTTATCTAAATCAAAATGAGCACCCGAGTTCAAAGCATGAACGCCACCATCTGTACTGAAACAAATTAATGACAGATATTTATTTATATTCAAATATGTTAGGTTCTCTATCACATTAGAAAATCAAAGCCTTTCCAAAATATTTTCAAAATTGATTAAAAAAGAATGACTTCAGCAATTATCATATGAATTTTGATGATTATCAGTGAGGCAGCTATGAAATTGGGGCTTTTTAGATACCAATAACATCTAAAGTATAAAAGCTATTCTGTTAAAAATATCCTTCATAAATTCTCTACAGACATCAGATCTTGAAAATTAGTATATCTATTGTGATTTGTTTCACAACAGATAGTCAAATAAATGTGGATTCAAAATAACAATAAAATGGTTTGAGAAAAGATAGTTAGGTAGGGTAAACGTACCAGTTTTCTGGCCACTACCCCTTTTCGGCCTTTAATTATTTTCAATAATTAGATATACAATGGACTATTCTATCCTGATTTCGCGCCTTTCGATTGGCACAAATTTCAAGCTTCATAATTTGCCAGCATGACCTGGTAAGTCTCGAATTGAGCCCCCAGTCACCATATCAAAATTTCGTGTATGGATGTGTACAAAATTTTGTAAAATAAAATAGCAAGTGGATTGATTGTCAAAGGTAAGTTTTTAGGTGTGGCTACAGGTTAATTGCTGATTAATTTGGTATGTTTATATTTAACATATCAAATTTTACAATTCAATTGCAAAAGATCATCAAGATATTATAATTTTTGCGTTTTTTGGTGACCAGTAAACAGGTTTTCACCAAAATCCAATAAGCGGCCAGGAGATCGATAGCTAGTTTTATTTCCGACCTTTTAATTGTTCTTTTTTGTGAAAACCGTAAAGTCACTAAAATAGATTCAAAATATTTATGAGTGACTAGATATTTGTGATCAGAGAACTAGATTCCGGCCGACCTTCGAAAATACTGAATATTTACTAGCCGATAACTAGTTAAAGTTATACCAGTTTCCTGCAATAGGAAATAAATGACGGCCGATAACTACCTAGTTAAAACTAAACATATTTCCGAGACTACAGGAAATAAAAGAGCCAAATAGATAATAAAACTAATATATAGCTATACTACTGATATATAATATAGCAATCGCTAATAAAACTGTATGTGTGTGTGTCTATTTGTGCCTGACTTTGGCATCATAGATTCTAAAAGATTGTTCCGATTGAGATGCGGTTTCTTTTATTTTCACTTGATCGAGATGGTCAGAAGTCATTTAATTTTTACAATATTATTTATATTTATTTTATAACATACGTAATTTTATTAAATTGTGATTGATTTTTTTTTATTTATTATTTACATTATTTATTTTTGTTTTTGCTGTTTTTATGATTAATGTTTATTTGTAAAATATGAGTAAAAGATATGTATGCAAACTTAAACTTTTATGAAACTACAACATTGCAGCTTGATAAAATATTTTTTTACAAATTGTTAGCATGCAGAATTAAGAAAAAAAGATAGGGAGAAGTTACCAAGTCGCTAAAACGGCCAAAAACCGATATGTTTACCCTAAGTGGTAGGTAGATAAGCAAAGCAAAACATTCATCTCATCTCATTTTGTGTTGTCCTATTTCTTCTAGGTCTATCAAATGTCATATGGGTTAGAAGATGGATAATGGAGACCCATGCCAAACCAGCGAATTTCATAAATATTTATGTAAATAATGCACTAACATATTATCACTAATATAAGATGGCAGATCACCTGTAGTGAGAAGCATTAAATTTATAGTTATTAAGTGAGAGAAATTTAACTTTAGTTTTAAAGTTTGTCATGATGTGACTTTACTTAGCCCTTTTTCTGTACTAATGGTGGTGATCAAGGGTGCACAAACTGAACTTAGTTTAGAGGCATGCTGTCTTTTTCAAATAAAACAAAAACTGAAGAAATAGAACATTTTCGGCAATTCTGGGGCTAATTCCCCACTAAGTTTGTACTTACCCCAAGCTCATTAGTGGGAGTCACGGAATCAAACGGAAACATATCAATAAATTGTCAGTGCAGCTATCCCTAACATATCTTACGCAGTACCTAATGTAATCTCTATGACCCCCAATGATAATCCTACTTGCTCTTGCGTAAATAAGTGTCTAGTATTCTGTTGCTCGCATAAATGCTAGCTAGTGTGTACGTATATATAACAAAAATTACAGAACTACTTACCGGCTTGATAAAGTAAGGTTAGGATAACTAAGAGGCCTTAATTTTTGAAGACATATTTCCATTAACCCTTGTACACTTTCCGAATCTGGATAATTTTTTCCGTCTTTTAGCCACAATTTTTCCGAGGACCTATGTATCATAATAAATAAATTATTTTATAAATCTTAGTGCTTATTTTCTAATTTAAATTTCAATACGAAGTTTTCAAACCTAAATTTAGTTCCAATGTATGAAAAAAAAGTTAAGTATCTTGCTTTCATTTGTCTGCTTTA
>NJDD01002047.1:8678-56194 GCA_002245505.1 Calephelis nemesis
AAGTTAATAAAGCATTTGGTATAAACCCAGCTTCAGATCCTGCGTGGAGTATCACGACTCGTTGTCCTTTAGAAATGGGTTTTTTTAGTCCTTCCGTAGGGCCATCGCACCAGGCTTTGGTTGTTGAGTGCGATGAATCTACGTAGGATTCATCTGTGTAAACAATGGGTCTTCCTTCTTGTCGATATTTTCTTATTTTTCTTAAATATTCAATGCGTTGTAATCGAATATTCGATGTTTCTATTAGTAATTTACGGTTGTTTTCTGTTTTTTTCCAGCGAAATCCTAACTCCTTGACAATTACACGAAGACTTGTTTCTGACCCTTTAAAGTTTATATCTTCCTCAAGTTTCTTTTTTAGTTTCCCGATGGTGGGAAGTTCATTATTCGTCTTGTGAAAATTGTGTATACATCTTTTTATAACACCTTGGTCAAAATTATCAATATTGGTAACGGGTTTAGCTCTGGGACGTTTTTTTCCAGGTGTTCTGAAAGTAATTAGCAAATCGGAACTCTTGGCTTGACTTGCGATATTTTTTACAGTGCCAATTGAAGTCTTAGTGGCTTCCGATGTCCGCTTTTGAATTTGAGCTAATTTACTGACTACACAATTTAATTTAGAAACAGTTTCCGTTTTCATTACCTGCATAGTCTGTATAAGTAGTTTGGTTATTCTCCGACTGACTGAGTAAAGTAGCAACTTCCTCAATCTGACTTCGAATTTGCTTCAATGAATCGATACATACGTCAGCTTCTTTCTTTAAAAAGCAATTCACGTCATATATCATTTTCCGTGCTTGCCTTTTAAAAACAATGTTTTTTTTACGCATTTTAAAATCACTTTTTAATATTTAACAAAAAAAAACTTAGACTTAAAACTTAGACAAACTCAACAAATAATAACAATCGACAACAATAAACAATTAACGAAAATAGCAATTCACTTGTGAACGTGATTGTACAACAGGAGTGCGCGGTACGTCGTATCGATGCGAGAGGCAGGGAACGACTGGAGCGCCAATCAGAGCACCGCGTGCGCCTACACACCCGCCCCGCACCCCGCTAATTGCCCGTTGATACCCAATTTCTGATTTCTGCGCAATAACGGTCAAAGCCAAACTCTTATCGCGAGAGCTGTAACTTAAGTAATAGGTTTGACATAATATTAATATAATATTAGGTGTTGAACAACAATGTGTTTTTCAGGAAATCCATATGATTTTTTGCCTTCCTATATTATAACAAGAAAATATTTGTTTCAGGAAATCTTTTTACCCGATCATGCCTTGGTAGTGGGTAGATTCATGTTAGCGGCATGGGAGCTGGGCCTAGAAGGAGCCGATGATGAAGCTGCAGATCTCATAGTTGTAGCTGTTCAAATGTTTTTGAAGAACATTCTTAGTACTGTAGTATCCCAACGCAAGGGTTATAAACTACGAAACCAGTGTTTTATGTATGATATTGGTGGAGATGTTCCCAATATGTGGCTACGGAATAGCAATAAGCTGTATGATCCTCAGAGTGAGGGACGGGTTGAACTAGACGACAGCCCTGAAGCTCTTGGACCTCGTTGCCCACCTACAATTGATGAAGTTGAACACTCAGCAGCCTTTGAGATTGCATGCAGGTATGTACTTTTACAAGCCTTTCTATCGAGCCCAATCTTGATAGAGCTCATATTTTGTGCTAGCTGAAAGTCAATTCTGCAATTTTGTTATTATGTTATATATTTCAACTGTTGAAAAATACCACTGCTTAGCTATGAGCAAGTGAAGGACTTCCATTCAACCTCAAAATTTTAAATCTACATTATGGTATTTGATCACAGCTCCACATTGTTTTGTACTCATTTGAAGAGTGGTATATTCCCTGTTAGTTTGACCTAGCAATATTAGGACAAAATATTTAAAACCTGGAAAGGAACCTACAATGTAAAATTGGTTGGTTGGGGCTCCTTTGCAGAATAGACCTGATTTTCTTGCCAGGCAGCTCGTAAAAGGCGAGCATAGGCTTATCATCACGAACACCGTGACATCTGACTAGGTGGTAGAGTTTCGCAGCGACTCTCTCGGATTGATACCACCGCCTTACCTATTCCTGCCGCCATAACGTCATGACGTGTTCCCATTCGGAGGGTAAGGTAGCCGGTAAACTTACTTTTGCTCGAGACCTAACACCGTGACCTCAGGTCGGCACCATTTCCATCTTTGGTGTCTCTAGGCAGCGAGAAATCCGTCTGTTTGTTTGCCTTCGTATCACATAAAATAAAAAGATTGTTAAAAAACAATAGATTACATTACAACAACTCATAACTTTTATGTTTCAGTGGCCCGACATCAGAATCAAAGGATGAAAAGTTATCAATTGATGAGATATATAACACGCTTCTTGTACATAGGAACATTATTGCTTGTCACTCTGTATATGCTGTTAACATGGAAAGATTGGCTATGATGTTGAACCATCCTAGTTATTAAATATTGGACATACAAAAGTATGATAAGAAAATGCATTCCAATATAAAACACACATTAGTAAATCGGAACATTACTTTAGCAAGGACTGATGTTATGGTGGCAGAGATAGGTAAAAGAAAGTTGAAGGTTTTGTAAAACTCTGTCACTATGTAAAATAGTATTAGGTTATCAGGCACTTGGTTGGACAAACTAAAATGATGAAAAAGTGACATTTGGTTACCCTTTGGGGGAAAATTGAACTTTATACTTTTACTTATTAGACTTTTGCAATAAATTATTTTTTAAAACCTTTTTATAAAGTTCAGTTTTCCTGGACTCCTAACACTCTGTATAATTATTATTTATGTAAATTAGTGTAGTTATAATTCCTTTTAGATGTGTAAATAAATTACAATATTTTTAACTTGTACAAATTTATTAAATAGTATTTTAAATGTAATAAAATAAGAAGGTAAATTTAATTTTGGTTAATATTTCATAATATAAAGACAAAAAAGATATAAGAAATTGATATTGGATGTTAATTACTTAAAAAGTCTAGCTAAAATCATCAACAACATCCTAGACTTATTGAGCAAGAAAACAACTTCTTGTTCTTGGTCTTGCTTTCATAATTACTAGTTGAGCAAATGATCACAACTGACACTAATTATAATTGTACAGTCAAGGAAAACCAAGACTTGATTGCGTTGTACACACCATTTCAAAATGTTTGTAATATTTGAAATCTTTTTCTATAAAGTAGCTACCAATCTTCAGGATGCTGGTGAACCCTCACTAGGTTCAGAAGGTGATTGCACTTGCACCCTAGGTATATTTCTCTCCGGCTGTGGCGTAGCTGGGTGCTCCCTGTGTTCTATGTCATGTATTTCAATATCTTCTTGTGCCGCTCCTAGCAATCGTTTCTTCTTCCATGCTATGTATCCAAGAGTACCCAAGGTTACTACCATCACAATTGCTGCAATGGTGATGCCCGTTGTTGATGCAGTTGACATGTTGTACATACCTGCGTGTGCATAATAATGATTTATCACTAATTTTAAAAAACCTGGTGCCCTGGTTATGCAACTGCCTATGACTTCCGGGATATGGGCGTGAAGATACTTTTTTTAAAAAACCTGTAAATTTACTGCTAAGCGATTATAACCATCTCTGAATCATTTACTATATATCTAAAAAAATAATTATCAAATAAATTAAGCGCAAAAAGGATCGTGCACATTTGGATGGGGCGCATGGCAGCGCTTTATACCGCGTCCATTCATTTCGTATGGGGCAACGCACACTATGCCGGACCCTAATTTTTCCGCGGCAACCCACTCGAAGTTCCCTACGCAGTCTATAATCACCAAAGATGAGAGTAAAAACGATATTAATAACGTGAATACAGGGCTCATGACATTTTAACGCTAAAGTTTTGCACGACAACTACCAGAGGCGCCATTTTAAAGTAGAGTTGCCACTGTTCTTTTTTACTCTATTTTGTGGTACAGAGGAATCAAAATCCGCCGTTGCACTGGATGCTTTACAATGCGATGCTCCTGGACTCGGCACTCCCCGCCCGCCCACAGTGTGCGCGATCCATAATACGATTGTCACGATTTGATATTATTTTTAATATAACTCAAAAACTAGTCAGACCATGATCATATACATTATAGTCGAATCATGACCTACCTACCTTAAAAAAAACATTTCGTTATTCGCGTGACAAACATACAAAAAACTTGTAGTCGAATTGATAACCTCCTATTTAAAGTTGATCAAAAAGGCCTCGCACTAAAGTATTCAGTTGTAAGTTAAATTGTATGTTACGGGAGTTCGAGGTTAACTCAATCTACCGCAAATACACGTACCTTCAACCTCCAACATGATCTCATCAATATGCTCGTTCCCATCCTCGAGACCAGCTCCGCACGTCCAGATGCCAGCATCCTCGTACTTTACGTGACTGATGGTGACTGCACAGTCCCCTCTGTCTAGACTGTTGTTCATAGGATAGTAATACTTACGCAGAATTGCACTGAAATTTGAAATCATTCGACCATCAATCATCAGTTTGATGTTTGTTTTATTATTTTCTTTATTATTTTTTATGAGTAAGGCAGATAACTAGTATATACCTTCCACTAACTCCTTTTTAACCCTTCAAGAAAAAAAGGGGTGTTATAATATTGACGTTTCTGTGTGTGTGCCTATCAGTGACATCATAACTTTAGGATTTCCAGCAGTACCTAGAGAATCTCGATATCATGCGAATTGGAAATCGAAATCGTGCAAGTCATTTTAGGTACTTTTGAACAAAGTGATAGCAGATTTTTGACATTTAGCTACAATTAAATCCGATAAAATAGATTAAAAGTTAATAATTCGCCAGTATTGTGTTCAAGAGTAGGTACCTAAAATGACTTATGCGATTCTAGTTTCCAATTTGCATGAAATTGAGCTTCAAGAGCAGTCCTTGCAGTTTAGTCCACATGTACAAGTATACTGACTACCCTCCTTCTACGACGGAACATGAGAAAGGCGATCACTGTAGCTATGGAGGCTGTATAATAATGACTGGCCGTCTCGTTGGTCAAGTGGTTAGCGTACACAGCTAACTCCACAAACCAACAGCGAGGCTCGGATTCGATTTCCAACAAGTGCAGGCATTTATGTCATGAACATCAATGACTGAATTTCCATGTCTAGGTGTTGATTACATTTAAGTATAACGGTATTTATTCAAGTATTTCTGTGTATTAGTGTCCTTGGCTTACGCCTATAATAAGTTTATAAATTGATTGCATTGGAGTTAGATTCAATGTGTGTAACTTGTCCAGGGATCAATCATTATTGATCAGGGATCAATATTGTACAGGCATTTCTGTGTGTTATTATCTTTGTTTAACACCCGTAATACAAGCATATAAATTGCTTTTTTTATGATAATAGAAGGCAAACCAGCAGACGGATTTCCTTATGGTCGTTGCCAACCTGAGGCTGGGATGTAAGGCCTCGAGCAAAAGTAAGTTGACCGGCTACCTTACCCTTCGAACCGGAACACGTCAACGGCAAGCATTGGACGTTATGGCGGCAGGAATAGGTAGGGCGGTGGTACCAATCGGGGCGAGTCGCTGCGATACTCTACCACGCTGTTAGTGATGGTAAGCCTATGCTCGAGCTGCCTGGCAGGAAGGCAGAAGGCTTATTACCTTGAGATTCGATTCAATTTGTCTAGGGATATTTATTTACTTTGTTAACAGTTACTCAGGCGTACAACATAGGCGATCACAACTATTTCATACTGTCGTACTCACTTAGTAATATTTACCGAAGAATCGATACTGAATGATCTGCCATTAGGTGGCTCGAACCGACAATAGCTAAGAGGGACGTAGCCCTTCGTAGTGGCACAGCCTATAGTCACAGACTTCCCCAGTTTAGTGGTGATATTCGGTTGTATTGCTGCCACCTGGTTGACTATTCTGACTTGGATCTTCTTTATCACTTCTAGCCTTGCCGATTTTAATCCGATATGACATTTCCATTCACCGTTATCCGACACTTTTGCTTTTACTCTGTGAACGCATTTTCCGTCGTTTACAGTGCTATCGGAAAATCTGTAAATTAAAGCAAATTTATCTATACTTCTATACTAATATTATAAAGAGGAAATGTTTGATTTTTTGTTCGTTTGAAACGAATAGGCTCCGAAACTACTGGATCAATTTCAAAAATTCTTTCACCCTTAGAATGCTACATTATCCCTGAGTGACATAGACTTTGTTTCATCAAAATCGGTACAGTAAAAGCCTAGTTACGCAGGCGAAGCTGCGTGAAACTGCTAGAAACTGTGATAAATAAGCTTACTGCGAAAACCAAAGTACCCTCAAAATCAATTCAACCGGTGTTGCTGAATTCTGAAGGTGTGATAGTATTTTTAAGATTTTCATGCGAGTCATGTCAAGGTAAATAAAATATATTTTTGAGAAAAAATCATTCTGAGAAAAAAACACTTACAATGGAAAGAAGTAAGTTGGTTTTATAATCTACTTATATAAATATTGCAATGAGTTTTTTAGAAAATGAAGGCATGCACATATTAAACTGTGGGTTAAATGATCCCAAAGATAATTAATCTTACCTGACCTATTCCTGCTTCCATAATGACACTGTCGCATTCCTGTCCGAAGGGTTATGTAGCCGGTAGACCTACACTTTGGCGACAAGACAAGGACGCACCAATAAGTTAAACGGTGTCTTTTGGTAGTGCCAATGTTAAGATGGGGCACAAAATATTTAGGGTGTCTACCCATATTGAACGAGGCCTTATTACTAGTAAATTTTCTAAAGTACCTACCTAAGTAAAAAATGATAAAAATACAAGACGATAAAATTTAATTAGTAACTAAGTAGTATGTATACGTATACAAAAAATAGTTTATTTCATAAAAGGGTTTGAACTGAATTTGAACTGTATAAATTTCGCCCCTGGTGGTAGTAGTAAGTACTAACATCGATGTTATCGCCAGAACACGGTTGTCTCTTACTAGCCACCATCATGATAGCCGGAAGCTTTTTCGCTGCCTAATACGATGTCTGTCTAAAAATGAGGTGAATTTAATCTTGCATAAATACACACATAATTAAATATTCGTAACAGTGAGATCCGAGAAATCCATGCTCCGCTGGTTCGGTCATGTGAAAAGAATGACAGATGAAAGATTGACAAAGCAAATACACAATGCGAATGTGGATGGATGGGTGTAGAGTCTACACTGTAGACCAAGGCTGACATTTCACGATCAGATCAATCGGATATTATCCGAGGGCGGTGTCAAGAGTCTCCGAAACCGGCGTGATTGTATAAAAAGGGTAATGAATGTGAAGGAAGCAAGACAAGTTTATCAGGATCGTGAGGTCTGGCACGCGATACTCTCTGCCTACCCCGTAAGGGAATTGGCGTGAAGATGTGTATGTATATGTAGGTATGTATAATTAAATACAAGTAATTACCTAACACAAATGCGATGATTTGTACGAAGCGAATATCCCTAGTAAAGTATCTAATCGCCCATATCCCCGAAGAGCGAGCCAGGAGTACAACCAGGGCACCCACGACTAGTCAGTCACTAAGTCCCACAATGTGATAGATGGCAAGCCTATTGCTTACCGGGCACATATCCAATCCCGGGCAACGTTATTTTTATTTTAAAATTGAAAATATATATATTTTCTAAACCTAAATAAGGGAATGACACACCGATATAGGCAAGTAGCTATCTCTACACTATTACTAGGTACTTACGAAAACCTTTTTCCACTCGGATGTACGAATCCGCAATAATTCATTGGTGTATCTGATTTGCATTGTATTGTGATATCTTCATTTGCAAAGGCTAAAATTGTTTCTTCACCGTCTACATTGAACTTCCTCAAACCTAAAATGAACTAGATATAAATTTAATGTTCTTATTAACCGCGGCTTCACCTGCTTCAGTTCTTTGACTTGAGCTATCCACATAATAATTTAGCGCAGTAAATCCACTAGAAACTACTCCCAATTATTTCATCGGGCATCACAGATTAATATATCTACACTAATAGTCGCAATCGATATTTGATCATTTTTTTTAGAAAGATAGCTGGAGATAGTTCCCACAAAAATTTTATTAGCATCGTATTTACTAATAGTTTTGAGTTATAAATGTTTGTCTTTGTTGACGAACTCATCAATGATAAATTCGTCACGATAAACAAAAAGTTATGCATTACTAGCTACTGGCTATAGCTTCGATTGCGTTTTCACAAGAACCCGTTGTGTGATTGGGATTAAAAGTAAGTATAATACCTATGCCTATATGTTAATCCAAGACACAATTTATCTGTGTTCCAAATTTCAGCCATTCGATCGCGAAAGAGTAACAAACATCCATACATACATACTCACAAACTTTCGTACTTATAACATTAATAGGATTATTAGGTAAGTACTTATACCTAAATTAAAAACCACTAGTCAGATCAATATAAAATTAACATAGGACTACCTCGGAATCATGACTTATCTTTCTAAAAATATTAAAATCGGTGTGTAGTTGTAGTAGTAGTAATTGCACAACATAAAACAAAAACACGGTGATATTATATACTTATATAATATTACCGTTATTTATTTTTAACAAATCTTGCGATCTACTTAACTAGGTAATTCATTTTAAGAACGTATAAAAACTCTACAAGTAGGTACATAAGTTCCTTCGAACTTCGATTTATTTACTGTATCTACTTAAAGCCTTTCACTTAAAATAATACCACTTAGAAAAAATAAAAAGAAACAATAAAAAACTAACCGTACACGGTTACGAGATTTTCACAAAATATAATAACAACAAAACACAAGTAAACTTTACTCATTTTAAACCGAAACTGTTCGCGTCGGACTACCCTCTTGATTGATAGATAACCTGGCGAAATGTCATATCATAAATCATTAAATAATAGTTGTATATTTTGATAAACAAATTAAAATCTGTGTCAACAAATCATTAGGTACATAATTTGTTTATTATATTTTTATTTGCTTTGATCTAATTACAACTTGCTGTCCCGGTGAACTTCGTACCTACTGTTTCGTGCTATTTAAATTATTTAACGTTTTATTATTATGTTATTTGATTTGATTGCGTGGTTAACAAGAATACACAAGAACATTTTTTTGGGATAATTATTATATGTGTTAAAAGTTAATCAGTAAGCTACTCTCTCTGTGTGTGTGCCAAATTTTATGAAAAATCGGCTTAGCAGTTTTTGCATGAAAAAGTAGCAAACAAACATAGAAACTTTCGCATTCATAATATTAGTTGCACGACGGTTTCTTGTTTTCTCGGTCAGTAACTACAAAGGTATACGTACCTATGTCTCTTTTTGAATAATAATTAAGCGCAGTAAAACTGCAAAAACCGACCCCAACTAGGTATTTGTAAGTATCAAGTTGCGATTTGTTTTTTTTTAAAGACAGTTAAAGATTCCGAGATGGTCCTCCTTTCTAGAGATGTTTAAAATAGATTATGATTCCAACACATCAATAAATAGTAGGTAGGTGTACCTAATACCTAATGCTCAGCATCAATTCAAAATTCTTCTTGGTTCTAGGCTCTACCTACTTGGTACTATCTGCCTACCTGTCCCTGTGTAGGTTAAACAATTGTCTTTAACATATTATTATTATTATTGTTGTTAAGAGTTCGTGTAAGACCTACCCCGAGGATCACTGCGACCTAATTAGATCTATTGTGATCACAACTCTTACTCTTTAAGCTTAGATCAATACCGCAAGGCCGACAGTTTCTAAGAACTGTATAATGCTCTTGGGATTGATCAGCTTAAGATCTTGAGGATTTATTAAGTGCCCCCCCAGATGCTTACCTACTTCTAGCCTGAATGAACGCAGGACAGTCGCAAAAGTCGTGCATTGCCGTCTCTTCTGCTTCAAGGCAAGACCTGCAGTCAGATGTCTTTGCAAGGCTCATCCTACTAAGGTGTTTGTTTAGCCCGTAGTGACCTTTAACATATACCTATGTGTAAAAAATGTGCGCCCCTGCTATCTGGTGTTGGACCGGTTCGCTTCCCGGGTCGGGCAATTCGATGTGTTTTTTTTATAAAATTAACGTTGCTTGGCATTGAGTAAGAACTGGGCACTAAGTTTGCTATCACCTTGTGGAGCTGTAGCTTCGGCTTAGTGATGGTGCTCGATAACTTTCTCAGATTGATACGACCCTATCAAACCTAATATACACTACCGTCATAACTTCAGAGCTAGGCACTGTCCTGTTTCACTTATGAGAAAAAGTCGAAAACTTAGCCTTGTATGCAAACACTTTTGCCGTACGATGACCTTTGGAATCGGTAGACCCAGAGGATGTGTTTACCTACCATTAGGAAATCTGTTAGCTTCTTTATTCACTTATTAGGTATGTCTGAAGCAAATCAGTCCAATAAAGATGAAAAGCCTCGATACGTCGTGAAGCAAGATGAATATCAGGATAACATAACGGATACCTTGGGTTTTCGAATTTGGATTCGAAAGCGAATAGCCTCAAAGCTAGACTTCTTTAATCAATTTTAGTTTTTTAACAAATTGACGGATTTTTTTTATGTTTGTGTAATAAAAAATGTGTGCCCCTGCTATCTGGTGTTAGACCGGTTCGATTCCCGGGTCGGGCAATTCGACGTGTTTTTTTTTATAAAAGTAACGTTGCTTGGCATTAAATAAGGGCCTAGTTACCCTAATTCCATATTCATTTATTGCGCTATCGTACATAAACATGACAATACGAACATTCGCGGATGCGCCCTGCGCCGTCTAAACGAAACAGCAGGCGCAGGCATACATTTTCACCGCGCCGTAGAAGAGGGGGATTCTTCCTCTTCTACGCCGTGCCGGCTGTTTACTCTCCTTCTTACGAATTTTCGATCGATTTTTTACCCATTCCAAAAAGTGCGCAACGCCGCTAAAGAAGTTTTCACTTCAAAAACATATTAATCTTGACTGGGTTGTCTTATTGTCAATTTGTACAAAGGTCAACTAGACACTGATAGGTAAGTGATAGCTTACCTATATTTTGTCATCATTAAAAATTTCAACAATCTTACAATTACTCTGAGGTCAATGCGAGCAAAGCGCTTATCGTATTTGTAACCAGAAATTTATTACTACCATTTTTTAAGATGTAGAATTGGAGTAATATGCGAATGTGCGAGTGACTGGGTGAGCAAAAGGTACCATCCATTAATCACGTGATGTTTTTTTAATTTCTTTTAACCCCGCCTGAAAACTGGACATTGATGTTTTTCGTCAATTATCAAGATTAATAAACGTCTATGGGAACATAACATAATACGGTAGGTAAATATATTTTTTTTATGTTATAGGAAGGCAAACAAGCAGACGAATTTCCTGATGGTAAGAAATTCACGCCGCCTAGAAACACCAAAGATGGTAAGGGTGCGTTGCCAACCTGAAGACAGGCTGTTAGGCCTCGAGCAAAAGTAAGTTTACCGGCTACCTTACCCTCCGAACCGGAACACGTGACATTATAGCGGCAGGAATAGGTAAGGTGGTGGTACCAATCTGGGCGAGTCGCTGCGAAACTCTACCACCTAATCAGATATCACGGTGTTAGTGATGATAAGCCTATACTCGCCTTTTACGAGCTGCCTGGTAAGAATGGCAGATTGTCTATTCTGCAAAGGAGCCCGGACCAACACGTGGAGATATGTTTATTTATTTGGGACAGTTTAGGAAATAACATCTTTAAAAAACAACAATAACTCGACACATTTACACAAATGGATCTAACATCAAATAAGCAAAAATACGAGTGTTTTAGGGATGCCAGTCAAGGAACATAGAAATACTTAAATTTATGCCAGTAGACATCTTTATTCATAACACAAATGTCGACCACTTTCGGGAATCGAAGCCGAATTAATTCTTTTATGTATTGGTATCTACAAAAAAGTATCTTCACGCTCTCATTTCCGAAGAGGTAGGCAGAGGCACAACCAGGGTGCCCACGACTAGCAGAAGACAGTAAGTCCCAAAACGTGATAGGTGGCAAGCCTATCGCTAACCGGGCACATCTCCAATCTTGGGCAAGGTTATTTGTACTAGAAATTAAACATACTCATATTTTCCCTATTTTTTTGTTGCTTCGACCCGGGGATTGAACCTGACATTGAGGAGCCAAGTCAGACGCCGGATAGCTAGACCATAGAGATAGAGATATCCTGACGGTTGCACGTAACATTTGATACTTAAACTTCAAAAAGATCCTATTACTTCGGGATAATGATGAGGTCTAGTAAATTTTTCGCACTGTTCCGGAAAAACCGGCATATCTTTGAATCTCAAAATTGCGATACACTTACGGCCAATGTTAATAATGTATCATCTCAATATCTCAAGCAATCTAGTCAGCTGCGTATCTGCCGGCCTATCCTATAACTAATTACCATATTTATCCTGTCCACAGATATGTTATTGGCAAGCGATAACATAAAAATGGATGAAAAAAAACCTATCTTGGACAGCAAATTTTTGGATTAGGATTGATGATTAATATTGGCCGTTAGTGAGCTTTAAGGCTACACCCAACAAAAGGGAAGCCCTATTCCTAACCAAACTCATACACTACATTACAACGTCGCCGCCGGTCTAGGCGACGAATACCTCTCTCGCGCCCGGCGCCTAACGCCGAGCGACGAGCTGCCACTATTCCTCCATCTAGTCCACCCAGTAACCAGAACGCAGCAACAAGTCGAGGTACGGTCTCCCGGGAGACAGCCCTTGTTGCTGGCGTTGTGGGGAACAGTCCAATCCATCTAAATAATGATGTCTCGTGCTGAGCACTCTGCTCGGCCCACAAAGCCCGGTGAAGTTGTAAAAACCGCGAGGGTGGCAACACATTAGTCATTCCAAAAAAAAAGTATAGTTTTCAGGGTAATCACCTGAAAAACATTGTACTACTAGTACATTAACATATTTAATTAATGTACGTTGTTAGTAATTTTGTTTCGCACTCACTAATTTTAAGCATAATAGCAGCTAGCTTAGCTTCGTTATTTCAATTAAAAAATTAATGCTAGTAATATCTCACTACATTTGCATGTACTTAAAATTAGTTCTCGATCTTTAAAAAAATGAGAACCCAGTCTAAATTGATTCAATATTTTTCCAATGCGCAAACAGGCTAGCTTTATAATATTTAAAACAAATGTACAGGTACAGGAGAAATATTTCGTTATCTCATGCTACTAGAAGTTGGGGATTTTTATGTGAAAGTTCAGTGAACAAGCACTAGGCTCTCCTTATGGTGAGACAACCGTAATTATAAACACCAAAGGTGTTGTAGGTGCGTCGCTGGCCTATGTACGGGATGTTAGGCCAATTATTGTGCAAGTCAACCTGCTACCATACACTCCGGGCGGGAACATGATGGAGCCATGGCGGCAGGTATAAGTAAGACGGTGGATACTACCCGGGCAAGTTGCGCATCACTCTACCAACAGTGATCTTGTTGGTGCTCGGCATTTACGAGCTACCTGGCAGGCAGATGGTCTATCTTACCCTGTGGAGTTATATCTAAGTAAAAGACACTTTCACTGAACATTTTATTATACACATACAACTCATTCAAGCACTAAACAACAACACGATTTCTCTACTTCTTTCGATTCCTATATCCTTTGGTTCTACTACTTCTCTCGCTGGTGTTATCTGTCGCTAACTCTTGTTGCAACTTTTTGAGCATTTGCGGTGTTATTAGTCCCTGGAAAAGCACAAAACGGTATAGATACAACAAATCTTTTCAATTTCTAGATCAAAAATCACATTTTACAAATAGGATGATCATCTTACAAAGTAGGGACGTGAGGCCTCCATCGTTTGCTGGTCTGACAATCTTGTATTCGAAATTGCTAAACCTCTGGCACGGTCAAAGAAGTTTAAACGATACTGTTTTGTCAGCGTAGAACAGTTTCAAATGAACTTTCATCCCCCATTATAAACCATTGACCGCCTCGTTGGTCGAGTGGCTAGCGTACACGCCTAACTACATCGACCAACCGCGAGGCTCGGGTTCGATTCCCGACGGGGGGGTGTTTATTAAATTTATTCTGGTATCTATTTAAGTTTTTCTATGTATAAGTATCATTGACCAATACCCATAACACAAGCATATAATTTGCTTACGTTGGGGTTAGATTCAATTTGTGTGATTTGTCCAGGGATATTTATTTATTTAAAAAAAACATTTGAAGGTTGTGTTTAAAAGAAATTTAGTCAATATCTGTACTCGGACTGAAACTAAATGAATATCAAATTTGATTAAAATGGGTCAAGCGGCTTTGCCGTGAAAGCGTAACTGACAGATTGATATTTATTATATTAATAGATAGTAAAATTTCTGGAACATTTTTGTTTCTGTTTTCTGACACGACAGGATTAATTTTTTTCGTAACTATAACTGTATCAGTGCTCGCTGTTGTCGTCATCCAGTTTAAATACTAGATTAGCAGGCAAACGTACTCACGCAACAAGTTTGCCATCCCTGCAACAGATTAGCAACACGCTCTAGCCTGTATAGATGATATATTTCTAACCTTCTATCGATTGTTTTGCTTATTTACTTTTCTACATTACAAAAAAAATACAATACCATACAATGTAGTATATCGTACCTTAGCTACGAGCATTTCTGACAGTTTTCCCTTGGTCTCCTCTCCTCTGGATTGCATGTGGAGCTTCCCAACCCTCTTCCCCCTGGCTGACTCATCATCATCACCGTCATGGAGGATCTGTTCTGAATTCCTCAACAACCTGTACATTATATTGTGTTTAGTTTTGCTTTATTCACAATATTTGTCAGTCAGCTGAGCCATACTTTTTCATTACATCCTTATTTAATCAAAGAGATTGAAAGATCGTTATTCGATTTTTAATAAGATTAATTAATAAATTCCTTAAATAATTCAAAATCAAAATTAGAGTCAAATCTATCTAGTTATTGGGAAGTCATGCATTATGGCGATTTTTGTCTAAATTTAGCCTTATCTACTATTTCCAAACCTAGCCAGTCATGAGAAGAAATGGCAAAACAAACTGCCGGCAGCCAGAATTAAATCCAAGGTAGACCCTTCAACTGGTACCGTTTCTAAATAACCAATTTTAATGATAACACTAACGATGGTATCGTCACATCCTAAAAATATATTATTACTATCGTACCTTGTTATTTGGAATATTCCTTGTTGAATTATTGAATCCAACTCAACCTCCATCTCACGTACTAACTTTACATCGGAGAACATGTCTGGAAACCTATAACTGTAAGATACACAAAATTTAATTAAATAAAATGATAATTATTTGATCGACGAATATTTGTATTAGAAGTTGTTTTAAACATTTTATTTATGCCAATGCCAACATGCTGTACCACATTGTGGCGAGAACATAATATTTTAAAAACAAATTGATTATTTAGATTTCTTTGAATGTAAAACAATATCACCTCATTCGTCTCACCCCTATATTTAAACGTTCCAACATATTATTCCATAGTTTAACAATATAATATAATCTACCAGAATACAACGCAAAATTTGCGGAAGATAAAGCTAGTTGCATAAGGAGTGAAATAAGGAATTTTATGACAAAATATCAATTGGATAAGTCCCGGTAAGCATTAATTATATGTTTAATTCTATGCCCTAACTGTGTTTTAATAGAAAATAGATCACGTAGAATACATTTTTTAATTTGATTGTAATTCAAAGTTGTATCGAAAAATAGAGTTTCATTTAAAGTGTCATAAAAATATTACCTATTGTTTTTGTATTGTCTTCTCATTATTGTTATATTGCTACAGATGCACTATACAATGAGTGCAATGTACTATCAGTTAGAAAGCTTTATATACTACAAACAATTATTATGCAAACCCGTAAAGTTGTAGAATATCATAATCACCAAAATTCAGAAATATCTAGATGAATAAAAAATGTAATTTCTCTACCAAATGTAAAAACAAAGTTCGCAAAAATTCAATTTACATGGCGCTCAGCGTTTTTATATAATAAAATAAACAAAAAATTAGATATACATGGCAACAATAATCATGATTTTAAAACTATTACCACAAATTGGTTAAATTCACGTTCGTACGATGATATTGAGGCTTTTTTACAAAATTTCACATAACTGCTTGCATACATTTTATAACGATAAACTTACAAGGAAACTCTTACACACATACACACACGCACACACATACACACACACACACACACGCACAAACACACTGGTATTATAACTATATAATATATATTATGTAACTATTTATGTTTATAACTACAAAACTGATTATGTTTATGATGCTTTCCTTTTATTAGTTGAAAGAAAATTTATTTTTCAAATTATATTAGATTTTCAATAATGTTTACATCTGTCTAGGGAAAATTGTAATTTTAGAAGAGCGGAGTCCTCTGGCACAGGCTTGTCATGCCTAAAAGATGGCTCCTACCAATAATTGTAAAAGATTACTCCCTATTTTATGAAATAAATAATTATTATTATATTATTATTGTAAATTAAAATATAGTTATAACAAAGAATAAATATAATTTAATGCTCACCCAACGCACACCGTATATAAGGATGAAATTCTTTTTTCACGCCTTATGCTAGTTCTTCGCAAAATTCACAATGTAGCTATAGGAGTAAAAATGTAAACGGTAAAAAACTATTAAAATTTTTCCACGGGAGTTGAATCCTCGGTCGTTCAAATGCACTCGTTAGCGATAGACGAAAAGGCGCATGATCAAATCTTGATGGGATTTTTTTTTGGATTTACAGGTAAAGAAAGAGTACAGGTTTACATAAAAACGACAAAGTTTTAGTTTAATTACTAACGACATACCTAATTTAAGAAGAAATTATACTTACCTCAGCCATAAGTATAGCTCGAGCAGATCAAAAACTGCTTCTAAATGAACGAGATCCATTATTGTCTTTGGATATGGTAATGGCCAGTCTATTACATTGCTTATCCAGTTTTTTGTTATAGGCTCATTGCGGCTGTACTGGCGCACCATCTACAAATTAAATAAATTAATAGATATTTTTAAATAAATTAAACCAATTGGTTAGATACCCCAAAGTAAGAAAATTACATGCTTGTGTGATGGGTGTTCGATAACTATACTTGCTCGGGTATAAATCCACCTCCCAACCTATTTCTGCCGTTGTAATGACTGTCATGTTCCGGTATGCAGGGTAGGGTAGTCGGTAGACTTGCACAATAGGCTTAATATCCCAGGCGCAGGATCGCGACGCACCTAAAACTATCATATAAAAAAATTTCAATCTACAAATGGCTGAACCGATTTTGATGAAATTTTTTTATGCACACTCATTGTCTAAGAATTGATTCCGCCTAAGTGATAAGGGTGGCTAATCCCAATTTATTTCTTCCTAATATCTGAAATAGTTATCTCTTAAAAAAATTGAAATAAAATATGTACCAGGTTAGGTAGTAAAACTATAAAAAATGAAATATCTACCTTAAGAAAAGTGGCACAAACAAACGGCATCTTATTGTTGATGGGTGCACAACAGAACACATATCGCGCCCGCAGTGGCAAGGGAACGTGTTGGATCATCTCCGCGAGGAACTTGAACCCCTCCGTGTTGCACATGAAGTACAACGAATCATCCACTGTACATAGGTGGACAAATATATCCTGAAATATATAATACAATATCAAAAACTACGTAACCAGGTTATATATAACTTGTAATCACATACATTGACTAGGATTTTGTATACCGGCCATGTAGGGCCGGTATAGCGTAACATACTAAAGGTATCGCAATTTTTTTTTTAATTTTTATGCTATTGTTACCGTTTCATGTGTATGTTAACTTAGTATTTGTCCTACTACAAATATAAGCTTACTTAAGGCCTCATACTTAGTCAGCCAGAAGAGCCAATCGCCGCACTCCCCGTTCCATGATTACTATGAAATATTGCGCTCTAAAGTAAACGTCTTAAGCGACAAATCACTATTTTGGTACTATAAAAGTAATTTGAAAAAAAGTATAAAAACTAAAACACTTATCTTTTAGGTATAGTACTTATCTATGTTTATGTTAAATTTGGTGTCGATATTTTCATAATTGAAGTAGACAGTTGGGTTTTACTTTGAAAAAAAGGGTTAACTTTTTGATTTTTTTCTATCGAGCAAAGTGAAATGAGTCGTGTTTTGGAAACACTAGTCTTATAAAGCATATTTATGTAAATCTTGTGTATTTTTGTCGCCAAGATCCATTATTGCTTTGTTTGAAAAAAACATTTTATTGCTGACGTATTTTAGCATACATGGACCCTTAAGATGCTTTGAATGTTACTTTAAAAGATAACCTTCCGAGAAACAATGTCAAGACTTATTATTCACAAAAGCTACAAAAATCCGTCTCCGTGATCCAAGCCACTATATTTTGCTGTTATGTGAATTAAGATAAAAAAAACAACATTACCATCAGACTGCTAAGGCTGGCATGTGGCAAGTGGTACGCGTACAGCTCCATCTGCTCGGCTGTGGGGTGTAGTCCGGCCTGTGTCACCGGGTCTGGGGGCTGGGCCAGCAAACTTTTTAAGGTAGCCAGGTCCTCTGGCTTATATGATGTCACATAACCCGTTTCCCAAGCGCTACCATACCTTCCCGCACGACCTGAGGTTAACAAGTTTATTATCAAATATTTATACTTTTTTTTTCCATCTTATCTTGTCTACATTTCATCTCGAATTAGGTGCGCCATTACATTCGGAATTTTGTTACGGAATTTAGTTTCGATAGGTTATTTTAAGCGTAAAATTTGAAGTGTATCGATGTATCAAAAAAATTATTATCGAAACCGATACATTAAAAAAACTCGCGAGATCGACGATATATCAATATCGATAACATCCCTATTTAAAACTAAGCAGGATATGATTCCAGTCTTTATACCCGCGAAAGAAACTTTTGGGACACGCGATCATTCAGAAATAAATCGTGGACACAGGCAGCTAAGATTATTCACATTTTTAATATTTATTTATTGAAGTGAAACTTTTTTAGAATCGTTGTAATTTCAAAACGGTTGCAGCGGAAAAACGACAGGTAAGAGACACAAATATATATTCAACTCATTCTTTTGCAGGTAAGAGACACAAATATATATTCATCTCTTTCTTTTGTCGATTTACTAAAGTTTCACTTCTATCGTGTGTGAATCGCACATACACCTTTTTTTAGGTCTACTCAACTTACCAGCAATCTGAAGTGCTTGCGATATACTTATAACATCCATTTCTTTGTCTCCGTCTTCATTTATAACTGGCTTTATTAACGAGTAGAAGATTATCCTTCGTATACTCCTAAAATACAAAACAATATGTGTTGTAGGACATTCTACCTTATCCTATCGAACTATAATATGAATTCTTGTGTGTCAGTTAAACTATTGCGTAACTCATAATCTTTTTTCGTAATCACCAATATCGATGAAGTAGAAACGATGATATCTCTAATCATGGAGGAAATATGGGTTTCTCTCTGATAGAACCATTTGCCTAGTACACTGTACACATTAATTTTGACCGCCTCGTTGGTCGAATGGCTAGCGCACACGCCTAACTACGCTGACCAACCGCGAGTCTCGGGTTCGATTCCCGACAGGGGCAGACAATTGTGTGATGAACATTTCGATGTCTACACTTCCGGGTCTGGGTGTTTATTAAATTTAATCTTGTGTTTATATTTCTATGTATTAGAATCGTTGACTAACACCCATAACACAAGCATATAATTTGCTTACTTTGGGGTTAGATTCAATTTGTGTAACTTGTCCAGAGATATTTATTTATTATTATTAAGGCGTTAATAATACATTTTCGTATATTGTATTCAAAATCCTTTGACATAACTAATATTCTGTAATTTAAAAAATAACACAATTAGGTCTCATATTTTATATCCCTATCCGAAAAAGAGTTAAGAGTGAAGTGTATAAGTATAAGTGTGAAGTGCCTCTGTATGTATCTGTGACATCACCACTCTTAAACGACTGGACCGACGACTGACTCGATGCGAATTTTATGTTCAAAGCTGAAGAGATCGAGAAGATTTTTAGCTACATTAAATACAAGTTTTTTCGGAGTAATTGACCATTTTGAAGTTATACTTCTTTTGGCGCGTTAGGTAAAAATGATGAGGGTAAATTTTTACCGAAAAACCGACATGATGAAGTTAGCTATAGATAACATTTTAGTTTTTTGTGATATTTTATTAAATATTAAATAAACTTTATTTAACTAAATAATGCATTATAATAAAACTTTTAATGTATTAAATACCTTTTTTCTATGGTTAGTGTCATTTTGTCTACAAATGTAAAATAAGGCAAAAGGTAAAATTTTTAAAAAGATTTTTATCTTATTACGCCGAAGAAGTATAACTTCTAACGCGTGTACCTACACAAGTACACACACATTTTTTTTTAATTTTGGGATAACATGAATCCATAATAATACTAGATGTGGTAAAACTTAGTGTAGTTGAAACGTTAAATATATTACATGAATTATATAAATATTAATAAAGGTGCACGTTAAAAGTGTAATCCTTACAAATTAATTCCAAGTCCAATGGCATCAGTAGCAACCATTACTTTACAAGAACTTTCTGGATCATTGAATTTGTTTGCCTGTGCTAATTTTGTGCCTGGCGGTAAACTTCCATATATCACAGCAACCTCATGCCCTCTAAAACAGTGAATATTGATAATAATTGCTTACATGCATTATATTGGGTTGGAAAACATAAACAAAATGAATTGAAGTGATCGATATGATGCAAGTTTAAACTAAACTTGCCAGTTACCGTGAGCCGACGAGTTACATTCTTACTGCCTGTGGCGTCAAAGTACCCTTAATTCAACGCAAAGCGCTTCTCATCTCGCTACTGGCATATTATAATGATTAGACTACACGAAGTGAAAATCTTCTCGAAGTGCAAATCTTTAAAAAAAAAGACGGGTTGCACTTCGGGAGTGCCGGCAGAAGCGAAAACATGAATATTAACGTTGTGCATTTTCGATATTTTGGAATGGTTAGGGAATAATTTTGCATGAATTGCTTTAATTATCAGTATGAAAATACTATCAGTTATGTGGAAGGTATAATACAATAGTCTTTTGCCTAATCGGACATTTTTGGATTCGCACTGTAATCGTACAATCCGTAAAATGTACTAGTACAACTTATTAGTACTATTAGTACCTACGTATTAGTACTCTGCTCTAAACCATAAAACTTAGTACGCAACCTACCTACTAGTACGGCCACTTCATAATTTACCTCGGCCAGTAAATATTATTAAAATTATTTAAATAATATTATTACTTATGAGATAAAATAAGATGAAATATTTAATTTTTCAAACTTATACATAATTCAATTTAATATAATACATATGTGTATGTCGATTTTCCTTCTACTATTATTTCATTTGTTAAACTTACAATATTTTTGAAAACAGCTAAACTTCTTCACAATGTTGTACTCTAATTTCTATTAACTGAGAAACTATGATATACTTACAAGTCGCAAACAAATTAAAATATATTTTAAAACCTAATATCTATCTTATCTTTCACGAACTGCAAAGCGTTCAAAGCAAGAAACAGTTTACAGTCTACAGTACAATTATTTAATACTGCAGATTAACGCGAGGGGCCCACCCGCAGTAATTTATGCGATTGTTTTACACTCACTCGTACTGGTATTATTTATTGCGAATCCTACACTATTCGGAATTATGTAAGCAATACAAAAATAGCAATGAATCTACGTTTTATTTTAGATCTCGATCTCTATTCGCGCATGCGCAGTGCGCCGTCTTAAGTTCTAACGATCTGACGCGAGTTTAGAAGCTTTACCCATTCCCAAAAAAGTGTGCAACGCCGCTAAAGAAGTTTTCCCTTCAAAAAATTCCCACAATAAAGTATAACAGGTATAAATAACTTAACCTGCCTTACTAATTCAACATTCATAGCTCTTGCCATATAAACTTAAAAAGATGGTAGACGTTAGAATGTGATGTCAGTGTTAATGGATTACACAGTTTTGGATTTTTTCAATACAACTGAACACTAAAAAATCTTTGTACAATAAAACATCAATATGAGAGCAAAGAACAAAAGTACATAAAGTATTCTTTTGACAACAAGTAGGCAGATATCATACTGCACAGCTCACCGCTTCGGTTTGCAGTGATGAGGAGTTTAACTTTGTACTGAAGAATGTTGATTTGTATACAAATAACGCTCGACATTAACATACTGCCATCGCATCTCAGGGCGGCAAAGTTTCAAGGTTGAAATCCGTGTCGCGGTCGTCGCAAACCGCAGCATTAAGCGACGGCATTGTAATGTCGATCTTATACTGCACTATCACCGGCCCTATTATTGTTTATCATGTTATTATCCTGTATGAATAAAACACAGAGCCGAACTTCTGCTAATCATTCAGGTGCTGCCTAGCGTCCTAGCGTTAATATTATCTCCTTTTGAGCAAGTCCAGTGCTGGCGTTAGTTTCCTATGCATAGGAACCCCGGGTCCATTTTCCTACCTTTCTCTCTCACTTTGTCTTTGGCAACCCTTATAGCGCGTCCAGTGAAATAAATGTTTTATTCCAAGATATCTCTACAAATTTCTTGTTAGCCTCTTTCACTATTGTTGTTCAAGCGTTTCGGCGTTTGTAGCCTTCTTAGCCTATTGGCTTACGCTAAATTACCAGTAGGCTACTTTCCTACACTTCATCCGCTGTCTTCTCCTTTATCATCATCAGCCGGAGGACGTCCACTGCTGGACATAGGCCTCTCCCAAAAAGCGCCACAAGTCACGGTCACCAGCCGCTTGTATCCAGCGACTCCCTAAACTACTCCTTCACTATTATGTATACTCCTGAGGACTATTACAATAATAAGACAGATGTACACATGGGATACCTGCCTCAACAAGGGACTGACCTCTGTTCTATCGCTCGACTTACACTGTAAATGTCGTTCTTGTTAAAGCAAACTATACAGTCGCCGGGCATAACATTGTCTAACGATCCTAGCGCGGAGTCTTCAACTTTCAATTCTGTTAGTCGTTTGTAGGAACGTACCTGAAACATTGTTTCCTATTTAATAACATAACCTAAAATCTAGTTTTATTAATAGGCTTTTACTAGTAAAAACATAAAAAAAACATACCACTAGGAACACTAGAAAAAAGTATCTTTACGTCCATATCCCTGAAAGGGTAGGCAACGCACAACCAAGGCACCCACGACTAACCGAAAACACTTAGTCCCTTAATGTGATAGGTGGCAAGCAATATGTTGGGTACATATTGCTTGCCACCTACATATCCGATACCAGACGTTATTTTTATTAGAAAATTAAAAATGCACATTTTCTTTCTTTTGTTGCCTAAACCGGGATCGTACTCAGGACCTCAAGAAGTTAAGTAAAACGCCGGACCGCTAGACCACATAGGCGAACTAATATTTAATTATACAGAAAAAACTTGGAATTGATTTGTACATTCCTGAAAATTTGGGACAGTTATGAAACTAATTATTTTTTCACTTTTTCATATGAGCAAATGGGTCGGTTACTTAATGCTTCTACTTACCTCCATTTCTTCTCCTGTAGTGTTACAAATTTCTTCTATTAAATTTATAGCACCTGCTTCGCCACATAAATGTATTTCTTCGGCCTGGAGTCCTAAAACCACTTAATTAACATTAGAAACTAGAACTCACCTAAGGCTTTGCTTTAATAAGACGAAAAAAGACTTAAAAAAACAATCGACACAAATAGGCGTAACTTTGAGGAAATACATACATAAATCAAATGAAAATAATCAGATTTGCAACTTTCTGCCATAAATATATAGTCATTATACTCCTGCAGGAACACGAAGCGCGACTACATAAAAAGACAGTGCGTAGACAATGGATAAATCTTACCACAAGTCAAAGGCCAAAACATTTTTTTTTCCACACAAAACACAACACGCGACACTTTACTGGTTTAATGCACTAACAATACACAGTCTACACTTAATGTAAGTTTCGCTTCGCAACCGAAGCATCTCCAGGCCTTTTAGTAAGTCCAATTGAATTACTACGCACTGTCTTTCCTGCTAAGTCGCGTTATAATACATAAACATTTTTCGAGGAAAGGTGCAAATCGTATCATTACATTTTTTTATTTAAAAAACAATTATGTACAAAACCTGAGTTAGTGAGACTAAGCAACAGCAGTTTATCATAAATTGATGTACATATATTACATAATGCAATTACAAAAATGGTAAATCATGGCTCGATAACTAAATGCATTTACATTACCCTAACATCGCCCTTCTTAAAATGTGCAGTGTTCATTATACATATTGCCAATTTAACAAAAATGACCAATGACTATAATCTTTGGTCTATTTATTTACTATCTTTCACTAGCGGGTTCTAGTGAACCGGTAAACTTTTTTTTCATAATTTTATAAGACATTTAAGGCTGTCTATTCTAATGTAAAACTATATTTTTGCGTTTTTTTCATCCATCCATTCTTAAAAACTTTCGCTTTTATAAAATTAGTAGGATTTATTCGGCCTATTAATTTAATGGCACTTTATAATAAAAAGAAGAAAGAAAGAAATAAAATTATTTACTTGCGGAATATGCGTGTAAATGAGAGACAAAAATATTTAAGTAAATCAACATATTCTACCATACTTGTGCAAATATTTTAATATTTATAAAAAATATTATTTAATTACATATGCTTTAACTTTAAAGCCAATTATTTATAAACTAGTTTAATTATTTATAACCAAAACATTTTTAAAACTATAATTAAATTTAACCCTGTCTACCGTAAACTACCACAAACTACCATAAACTAACAAAAACTACCATAAACTACAACACAAATAGAAAAAGACATCATGTACTGTTTACCTAGAATGGCTCTTGTCCACGCCCATCCTCTTCCTCTATCACCTATCATTTGTATCTCATCAATGATTGCTACTTCATCTGAAAAGAGGAAGTCATACAAAACAATAAGTATTACAGATGACACACTATTTCTTTCTTTCTAACGCGATTTTCTACATAAAAGCTAGCATGCACACAAAATTCAAAGTTAGAAGCAATAAGAAATAATGTTGAATCATGAACGGCAATCAGACAAATAGAAATACATGACAAATACGCTCGACGTGGCTAGCTTATTGGTCCACAACAACAATTACATGATAGTGTTCAATGAAAATTATTTATTATCAAAAATATCAAAACAATATTTATATAATATACCTTTCCCTGTGTTGGTCCGGGCTCCTCTGTAGAATAGATCATCTGCCTTCCTGCCAGGCAGCTCGTAAAAGGCGAGCATAGGCTTACCGTCACTAAGACCGTGACATTTGACTGGGTGGTAGAATTTCGCAGCGACTCACCCGGATTGGTACCACCGCCTTACCTATTTCTGCCGCCATAACGTCATGACGTGTTTCGGTTCGCAGGGTAAGGTAGCAGGTAAACATACTTTTGCTCGAGGTCTAACATCCCGGCCTCAGGTTGGCAACGCACCATTACCAACATTGGTGTCTCTAGGCGGCGTGAATTTCTTACCATCAGGAAATCCGTCTGCTTGTTTGCCTTCCAATATCATAATAAAAAAACAATATAAATCCACAACTCACATGTGTCATTTAGTGATGTCATTTCAACAGTACATGCAACATGTTTGGAAGGTGTTAACTCTGGTTCACTTAACAAAAAATTAGATTGATTTGATTCTGAAGTTTCCTCACTTTCTACTGGGCTTTCTAAAAGAGTGTTATATTGAGATGCATGCCTTCTTTCTTCACCAGTTATTAAATCACAAAGAGTGCCCTGAAAAAGGTGGTTGTTATTTACTTGTTTACAATATTACAGAGTTAATATCAGAGTTATTCGCAATATTTATTATATACTCTTAGCATGCCTGATACACTTTAGTGCAGTGAAATTTAATATGGTAGATAGATAGAGCAAAATAAAAAAAAATGAAGTCCCGGTTTTGCAAATAAAATAGACTTAAAAAGATAATTTTAATAATGAAAAGACAGAATTTATTGTTTTTCTATGTTGGTCACACTGAGAAATATTTCCTGTTGCAGCAATAAAAATATAAATAGTAGAGACACTACCTACAAACATTTGAAATTGTCTTGACAAATAGGATTATTATTAGTCAAAGACAAAAAACATTTGAAAAAACTGTTGACTCCCTTTTTTAAGCCCTGAATAAGTTTTTCAATTAAGACTAGCTTCCAAATCAGAATATGTCAATAACAAACTCTAACAAAAAACATAATCTTAAGCATTGATTGATTAAGTATTATAAATTGACACATACTTTACTGTTTGATTTGTGGTAAATTTCTGTTGCTAATAGTTTAAGTGGACCACAATAAACGCCAGATTTAGCAGATAGGTACTTTTCCATAGCATGGTATGTCTTGCCAGAATTTGTTGGACCAGCATGAAATATAATCTTCCTATTCATGTTTCGTGCCTGTGGATACCTGGAAGTATTTATTTAAAAAATCAATATAAAAAATATATTGTCCTGTCATGACAATACATTCTATACTAGCTGTTGCCCGCGGCATTGCCTGCGTAGTTAATATTACCCTCTATGTGTATGCCAAATTTCATGAACATCGGTTCAGCATTTTTTGCATAGAGAACTAACAAACAAACATACTAACTTTCGCATTTATAATATTAATAGGATAAAGTGTTTTATCATAACACTAAAGTATTCTCACGCCCATATCGCCCAAGAGGTAGGCAGAAGCACAACCAGGGCACCCACGACTAGCCGAAGACACTAATGCCCGATTTCACCAAGAGCCCCTATATTTAGGGGACCTTTTAACATGTTTTAGGGGTCGGTTTTGTATTGAAACAGTCCCGTAAATAGCGTTAAAAGGTCCCCTAAAGTATAGGGGTTCTTGGTGAAATCAGGCATAAGTCTCACAATGTGAAAGGTGGCAAGCCTATCGCCAACCGGGCACATTTCCACTCTCGCAAATATTTTTTTTGTTGTTCTCTTTTTGTTGTTTTCTTTATGTTGGCCGACCCAGGATTCGAACCCGGGACCTCATGCAGTCAAGTCCAACACCCGGACCGCTAGACCACAGATTTCTATAATATGGTTAGTGATCACATTTTTGCATAAAAAAAAATTTAAAAAAATCTTTAATATACTTGAACATTTTGTTATATAAAATCAGGATCTGTTTTGTCAAAACAGTAGTCTTGTTTTATCTTTGAATACAGTAATGAATGGACAGACATCACACAGGTTGTTCTCCAGAGTTGCTCAACGTCTCTAGGGTAAATGTTTTTTTGTTACTTAATTAAGCTGATGCCAAAACATGTGAACACATTTCTAATTTATCTCCACAGCTGTATAGCTACTAATTTCTTTAACAACATATGAGAAATTCAGGTCTTCAAAAACCTTAACTTCTAAAAGTTTCTAATTTTTTTGAATACAGTACACTGTCAATAACACAGCAGTACGATGATCTACAGCAAGGCTAAGACTCAATTCCCAATCGGGATAAGTAGTTGTGTAATGAATTAACACATTGGTATTTCTAGATGTTTTGGTATCTAGAAATACCAATGTGTTAAATTGGTACTAACACATTTCTAACATGTGTGTATGTGTATTGTGTATCATTAATATGATTATCATTCATGAAATATACTATAAAAAACTTTTTTTATTAAATTATAACTTGTTTTTATTAATCACTAATTATTAATGTTATCTAAACTTAAGAGAGTCAAGTATAGCATCAATAATTATATTTTCATATTTATCAATGTTTCATAGAAGCATGTAATAGTAGTAACTTATCCATAACATGTCACTCCTCTAAAAAAAATATTAAAAAATACAGTACACCTTAAGCTTATTATTACCTAAGTATCATTAATAAAACATACTTTAAAACATCTTTTTTATTAAATTATAATTTTTTTTTGTAATCACTAATCATCATTATCACATAAATACTTGCAAACATAAGGGAGGTAGGTACAACACAAACAAGTTTTATTTCGAAAATTGATAGAAGAAGGCGTTACTTTGAGGAAATCCATACTTAAATCTAAATAAAAGGAAAATACTCTCTACTCTACCTTTGTGGAGTGCAGACAAATTCTCCTGATGATGCTTCAGTTACGAAAAGAAATGTACGTTCAGTTTTTAATTGTATGTGTATTGTTGGTGCTAATGAAACAGTTTAGTGGTGTGTGTTGTGTGGAGCTGGATATATTTGGGAATTTTAGCTTCTGGTAAGTCCATTTCATTCATAGCGCACTATTTTCCCTGTTTTGTCACGCCATAATACTTATACATTTTTTTGGTGGAATATTGCAAATTAAATAATTTTATTTAGATTTAAGTTTTATTTATATATTTATTAATGTTTCATAGAAATATATGTTAATAGTTACAATGCATATATCACTACTTGTAAAAAAAATATTACAAACTTGAGATTCATTACCTAAGCGTCTATCCAAAAGTCTTATAAATACCAAATCACAACATGTATTAAAAGTGCATACCAACTAGCTGGAGTTCTTAAGTCTGAAATTTTCTTCAAGTCATCTAAACAGTCTAGATGTGGAAATGCAAGTCTTGCATGTCTGAGAAAGTATGGAAATAAGTCATCAATGTGTCCAGCTCCTGCAAAAATATAATTAAAAAACAGCTATCATATTTATGTGCTTAAATTTATTGTATCATTAAAATAAATTTAAGCACATAATATTATTTTATCAGTAAGTCAGTTAAGAACCTTCTTCAAAGACTGTGATATGCCCTGCACTTGATGAAAGATGAGAACAATGCTATAGTCACTGTTTTCTCGTGACCATTAGCTATGAGGAGGTAATCCAAAAAGAGCATTCTTAAATATAAAGACTGAGCTACCATAAATTGTAATATTTCTTTATCCTATTGATGCACCTACATACTTTTAATGCTACTAAGACAAATTAAATGATTAAAAAATTTAACAATATTGTTGTTCATAATGGACCAGTTAGTTTTACAAGCTCTTGAAACTTAATTTTAAAGCTGCAATTAAGTTGGTTTTAGGCACACACACACTTATGTTTAATATCAATGAAATTGTAATGGACCTAATATAATGATGGAAGTAGAAGTTGGTCACAGAAACACTTAACATTCCCATCAATATCCTATTGTGGTTGGGGTTATTTGTAATGTCTTGCATAGTCTTTTTTCAAAATACTAGTGTATTCTAAGGTTCAAATTGTGATTACAGTCTTTGTTACATTAAAATACACTATAATATTAACTTCACTTTAATCCTTGTTTATCAATAAGACAGCTAAGTTTACCGCTAACAATAACCCTTACAAGTTAAAATATACTTTTGTCTTAAAATCTTATTTACCTTATAAAAGAGAAATGCAGGCGGGTATACTATTGGTAAGAGGCAACTTTCGCCTATAGTTTCTTTTGATGTTATTGGTGGGTCCGAGTCTTAGCAAAATGCCAATAAGCATGTAATTTTCAATTTTTATTAATGATTACTTACCTACTAGTATGTCACTTATTATGATATGCAAATCAGGCGGAAGATCGTGTTCCAAGCAATGTCTTCTAAAAGATAAAAAAGCCTGATGCAGGAGCTGGTCATCCAAACCATTTTCTGATGCAAGAACTCTAACCTCTGGCTTTTGATAAAATCTGTTTAGAATCTTTAATAAATCTTGTTTTTTGAGACGGCCTGTGAATTCTTCACCTATATTAATATCATCTGGGTTAGGTTTCACTGGTACGGGAACAAATAACGCTGATGGGTTACCTTTATCGTGTTTTTTAGTTCTTTTGAAAACATAACCTAACCTGCCGATGTTGCCCTTGTGATTCAAAACATTACTCAAAATAATAGAAGTACACGGTTGTAATCTATCAGTGCAATAAACCGTCCATATTCGTGAAAATCCTTTATACATTTTATAAAATGGAAATTACAAATTTACGTTACTAAAATTTTAATACTAAAAAAATCGTAACTTTTCATGGTATTTTGTCAAATGTCAAATAAAATAACAATTCATTGTCAATGTCAGTACAAAAAGACTCTATAGTCTATGGTGGCTCTATGTCGATATAAACCAAAATATAAACGATAGCGCCCATTTGGACGGGCCGGACCATAAATTATATTAATAAATAGGACCGCCAGGCCGGGACGGGGCGCATCGCAGCGCAATAATACGCCTAGATTGCTGCAATTTGTACTGTTTGTTTGCACTGTGACGGGTCACATCCCGCGCGCATTCCCCGATGTGGCCTTTCACGGCCTACAGTGACCAAAGATACGATATCACTATTAAGAATAGAGCACTTATGGCCTTTTAACGCTAAAGTTTCGTATGATGACTACAAGAGGCGACGCTTTCCATACTTGACGATTCGTATAACAACTACAAGATGGCGCTACTTACCATACTTGACGATTTTAACGTCGAATGGCCTCTCTATTTGTATGTCTCTACTCTGGTACTGAGTAGCAGAAATCCGCCGATGCGATGCGCCTCGGCTCGATAAGCTTCGCTTCGTCAGCAGCAGCTGTCCTTAATAGGTAAGTACTCTTAGTATTAGGTATAATAGTTATTAACGTAAGCATCTGCCATGTGATCAAACAATTTGATTTAGCTACATCGGATCGGATGGTTTAGATACAAAATTAGTCATAAGTCGGCATCGAAAGTCATTTAATATCACGATTTCGGCAGTTTGCAAAGACAAGTCCTTTTAGCGAAAGGCAGCCACGAAGAAATACTCGATACACGAATACACGATGCCTAGTTTATAAGATTATGACAACTGCAACATCGCCCATTGGCAAACTGTGGGATTGTCTTGCGACAGTAGATAACTTCTTATCGACATAATGCTATTGATTGTAACTGTTGTGTTCCGTTGTAAAGGTTATAAATGGTATTATCGATGTTCACAAGTGATACTTTGTTTTGGCCATTTAATACTTTTATAATGATTATAGTTGGCTAATACAAGGAACAGTTTCCGATTTCTATATAGATAATTACCATAGTACTAACTAATAGGTACTAACTAATAGAATACCTACTCAAAGGTCATCCATCGTCTCTCTTCTAGATCGATAAAAATGAGGTGTCTGCCGGTTTGTAGGAACGGTCGGAGAGGAAAGGCGCGCTTTATAGGGGTTCCAACTAGTCTCTAAAAAAGTGTTTAATACAAAGTAAAAATGTATAATATGTATGTAAATTAATAGATGTGTAAATAATACTTAATGATGTGTATGTACATGTGATTCTGTAAATAAAATGTCAGTGTTTTATCACTACAGAAAAGACAGAGGCCTACACAAGAAAGAAGATTGAAGACAAAACTAGTAAAAGAAAAGAAATATTAAGATATGAGTTTACTATAAAACTGGTATGAGTATAGTTTTAGGATTTCTAAATCTATAGTCATATTATCGGCAACTACTGGGTAACTGCATAACTGACTCTCTTTTTCTTCTCCTCTAAGGCAATTTGTCGCTGATAAGGATTTATCACTCCCACGCTTCGTTGATCTTGTACATACCTTAAATCTATACATATACGAGATAGAGGGAAAACAAAAGATTAATAAAAATAATTCATACGCCATAGTCGGGAAAGTTTTAGCGCCATCGGGAAAGGAGATGACGTTTAGCAGTTTTATTTTACAGTTTATGTGTAAATAATCTTAAATTCAAGGATAGACGTATAATAAAAAAATGGAGAAATAACATGAAAATTACAAGGAATTACAAACAAGACATACAAAG
Source organism: Calephelis nemesis (assembly GCA_002245505.1). NCBI lineage: Eukaryota > Metazoa > Arthropoda > Insecta > Lepidoptera > Riodinidae > Calephelis > Calephelis nemesis. The sequence continues at coordinate 40,712 of NJDD01002047.1, forward strand.
TATTCAAGGACTTTAAAAACATTTGAGCATAGTAAAGAAAACTTCAATTAAAAAAAGAGGTATACAAGACAATAAGAAACTGACGAAGTGAATTTAAAATAAAAAAAACAAGAAAAATAATTTTTCATAAGTAAGATGTGGCAGCATGGCTTAAAGATCCTAGTCGGTCCCAGAAAGGTATAAATTTTCTTGAAAAAAGACCTTTCTTCTTTCTTTCTTTGGGTTTTGGCCTTTACGTTAGTATTTAGCCATTAGTCAAGTAGAAATTTGGCATCGAATTTTGTATCAATTTCAATTAATTATAATTAATCATCGGTCATAAGTCGTCAGGAAGTCATGTCAGGCTCTTGGGTAAAGCGGTGGCTCATTACACAAGCTCTTTAATGAGATTCGGCGGCAACGAGAAAATACACGATACGCTAATTTCTTAACGATTATTTCATTTGTGCTATTTCACTGAACAAAATTGTACAAAATTCCACCAAAATTGACCAATTTCACTCAATATTAACACGAAATTCAATAATTATGAAAAAACTTCGACCATCTTTTCTCTCGATTGGCGCCAAAAAACTCAAGACGTACCTATTTACTAAAACGTTGTGATTATTCTTTTTGGTATTTACCAGTGACACTGACATATGTCGACTGTCAGTTGTCAATTGGATTTTGGAATTTTGATCTGATGAATAGTAATGCCACCTTGAAAAAATATATTTCACTGGCAATGTTCTCAAAAGCCGCAAGATTTGAACGTATCAATAAAAAAAACTAGAAATCTAAAAAAAATAAAAACAACGAGCATAGATAACAATTAATGCAATTATAAAAATAATATACAAACAATCATAACACACTTACTCAAACTTGCTGAAAACTAACAGAATTTCTTTATAATTTTTCCTTGGAATCGCACTAAGTATAACTTAGAGGAAGCGCGCACGGGAACCTTTGCCGCTCCGACATTAAATGTATGGTGGCGCCTATAATATTGTCTCTCACTAAAGTGCTGTACACGAAAGAAACAAACATGGTGCCGCGGCAACAAAAGTTGCTGGTGCGTGCTTAGCCTTACAAACAAACAGCACAAAAATAAGGATTTCTGTTTCAAAAGTTTAAAATTGCTTCAATTTAACGAAAATAAGAAATCAGCTTTGCTTTATATACTAAGTTCATAAAATCCATTTTCTTGTCTTCCTTAGCTCTATCTTCCTCCTCAATTTATTTCAATGACATGTATATAGCATAAAATACGACATAAAAGTTTTACGAAACTATATCCAAGCAAAAGAGACGAAGTACGAGTATGAGCGAGATTGCAAAGGGAACGTCTCTTTCCCGGCCGACTCATTGAACTAAGTTCTGTGTTACCTATTTTGCGTAAAATTGTACTCATATCTATTTAGATGCCATTTGATAATTGTGAGTTTTCACTGTGCGAGAATAAATAGAAAAGAATACCAAAAACTGTTCTGGATACATTAGGTACAATGGTTATATCTGGCTGCAATTTGATAATTGTAGACGTTAAGGTACCTATAGCATATTACCATCATACATCTCTTTATATTAAGTTGAATGATAATTACATAGTTTAAAAATTGCAGTGGCAGCAAAAAATTGTTAGTGGTGTGGTTACCGGTAGCAAGTGATGTATTAAATACCCTGTACAAAGTATCTGAAATAAAAAATACTAAATCCTTTTGAAATAAGTATTTCAGGTACCAGATACAAAATACTTTCGAGAAAAGTATTTGAAATACTTGATACAAATTACGACAGTCGTATACACAATCGAGTAGTGTATAATACCTTGCTCCTTCTCCCTTACTCCACTCCGCCAATGCATAGTATATTATACTCATGAATTGTGTCGATTCTACATTAGAATTATATTTTTTATTTTAATATCATAAGAATAGTTTTTATACATAAGTCAGCTAAAGCTTCTTGAATTCCGATGAAATGTATAGAACCTCTTCCGTTCTACCAATCGCCATGTATCAATTTCGTCTCGTTTATATTGTATCGTTTCGTCTCCAGTACGCAAATATTTTGTATGTCTTTTTTTTTAAAGTATCTTAACAGAAAAATAACCTCGAATAATTCGAAGATACCAAACAAAAGTATTTGAATGCAAGATACAGAATATTTTCCAGAAATGTATTTTCGACACAAAATGAAAATACCTATTTTATACCTTATTACAAGTCACATCACTGGCAGACGGCAGTAGCATCAGCTTTTCCGACCATTTGACTTTTATTTACAATCGAAGTAAATGGCGACAAATACTGCTTTTCATTTGACATGAACTAAGTATTCCACAAACTGATTTACGTAAATGAGTGATTCTCATAGGCATTTTCTTTTTTTGGTAGATTCTGTACACATTACTAAAAATCACTAAACGTTTTTAGGTGATCCATTTTTTCAGGATATGACTGTCTAACACTGAAAATTCACTAGATCTAGTGAAAAACACACTAAGGTGGCAACACTGAGGCAAAATTTGCGATTGTGTTTTGGTTTATTCTTTGTCTATAAAGTATAAACATAAAAATAATAAAATTAAACCACTACTAAGGTTTAAGCAATATAATAAAATATTTGTAATACTTTTTGCGTCAATTATAAGTATGAACGACCAAGAGTGCTGTAAATTTGCGGCGTGCACATATTTTGCAAAGAATCATCCGGGAGAAACTTGTGGTAGTAATGGATTACCGCTCACTCCAAGTTCCATCACTATCCTTGGAAGAGCACAGCGTTTATTAACATTAGAACATCCCAATTTGTGTACATACCTCGACGTTATACGAGGGAAACATGGTGAGTGTCTAGTGGGCGTTTGTCTTGAACTAAACCACGGTACCTGAACACTGCCTTGCCTTAATTTAACCGACACTTTGATGTTTATAATAACGTCAACAGTCGTCCACTTAGTAATAGAAAATAATTCGTGTAAAATAAAATTAAGTAGATCTCTCCTTTTCCATTATCAAAAATATATTAAAATTGGTTCATTGCCTTTGTAGTGTAGTGGTCTGGCGTTGTCTGTCGTAGGACTTGACTTCTAAAGATCCCGGCATCTAAAAAACGAGTATATTCGATTTGCTAGTACAGATAATTTTGCTTAGAATATGTGCACGGTTGGTGATAGGCTTGCAACTGTTCACATTGTGGACTTAATGTTTTTGACTAGTCAGGGTTGCCCATGATGTGCCTTTGCCTACCTTTTCGGAGATATGGGCATGAAGTTGTGCCCATTTCTGTGCATTAAGAAACAATAAAAAGGAAATTAAACAATCAGGGGTTGCAATGCAATTTTGTATCCTATCACCGTATTTTTTCTGGAATTTATGTAGGTAATAAAGATAATTCAAAAAACATATTTTGAGTTGCTCAACCTGGTAATTGTTTCCTGAGACCTCATCTTAATATTAACATGGGACCAACAAATAAGATGTTTAGTTGTATTTTTTTATTAAAAAAATTAAAAGTTTAAGGGTAACCTATAATTGTAAAATTTGTAATATTAGAACAAGAATAAATGGAATGCTGGATATTATTAATAGTAATGATGGTAAATTTTTATTTTGATTGTATCTCTTTAGAAAGAATAATAGTGGTAGCTGAAGTAATTGGAAAATCATTATCAGAATACACATGTAAATTTACTTACGAAGAGAAAATCAACATTGCTCTTCAAGTTGCAACTGCTATGGATTATTTGCACCAGCAAAATATAACACACAGAACTTTATCGGATGATAACATACTATTAGATGAAAATGGCAGGGTGAAACTGTTCAATTATGGAATGTATTATATGACTGATGGAGGGAATGAAGCACCATTTCCTTTAGGGTAAGAACCAAACATCATACAGTAGTACTATTAAAATTATGCACTTCAGCTATATTCGCCAAGCTTTGGAAATCTGAATGTATTTTAAAGATATCTATATAGAGTTGTTATTACATATTAAATAATTTCACTTAAATTTAGATTAGGTCAGCCAATTTAACAATAAAAGTATAAGGTGTAAAAAGTGTAAAGCCAAAGCACATAATTTAAATAGTAGTAAATAGTACATTATTTTATTCATATGTAGGAACTCAGCATTGAAAGTTGCTTAAAAGAATTGAGTTTTGCTGCTGCAAACATCCTTTAAAGCTTATGAAATCTTATGCATAAAAATGAATTGTAGTTTGTCAGTCTCACTAAAACTCGAGCTAGACAGATTTGGCTAATTTTTGTTTTGAGTTATTTGTCTAGTCTAGGCTAAGTCCAAGGAAGGCTTAAAAGATAAGAAGAAGAAAAAACTGTGAGTAAACTAGGAAAAATCAGATTTTAAGTTTTCCTATACATACAGAACAACTATTAAACAAAATTTGCCATGACAGCTAGTACTTAATAGAACTGAACCTTTATAAAATTAATTATTTGGATAATTGTAATATTTCAGTTTACCGAGGTATCTTAGTTCAGAAACAATATTAGGAGGTGGTGGCCCTTCAGCTGACGTGTGGACATTTGGAATAATCCTGTTAGAGCTATGCATTGGCAAATTGTGGAACAATTTGAAACCAGGTCCTACTCTACGAAGAATTTTAACTTTGGTTCATGCGGGCAACTCAGCTGAGAGAATAGCCAGGGAACATGATTGTTTTGAAGCATACAAGGTATTTAACACTGTTATTAATAAACATAAAATTTACCTGATTGATGCAGAAACTAGTTTTGCATATTATTTATCTTACCCGCTGTTTTGATTTAGAGGGTTTAAATTTTTGGTTTTTTGCAAATTTTCTAATTAAGCCAAGGTTAAGCATGTCCACATTATCCATATAGTAATTATAAAAATAAATAATTGATATGTAGATAGATAGATACTTAAATTAAAACAAAGTTAATAGACTTACAACTTTATTGGTGTAAAGTTTCAAATTGAATAATTTTTATTTTGATTCAAATATTTTTGCATCCTGGATTTGCTTTGGAAGAGAGCCATTCCTTTGAATGCATTATTTTTGATATAATTGTCATAAAGTTAACTCTGTCATAAAGTTTCTGTTTCTTTGAGTCCTATATCTATCCTTAAGAAAAATAATTAACAGTATTTTTTCCTATTTAGACACTTCCAGAAGAATTACGCAATGTGATAGAAAAATGCCTTAAAATTTATCCAAACGAAAGAGCAACATTCTCTCAATTGGTAGAGGACCTTACACAGATGAATACGAAGAAACCAGTTGAAATAAAGAGATCTCGTGGACTCTTAGGCTGTAAGCTACAGTTGCTTTATCACTTGTGGCAACTAGCAGGAGGAGATATACAGGCAGAACTAAAAAAGAATGGACTTATTAAAAACAGCCCTCCTATACTGTCCATGCCGAAGTGAGTTTTAAATAACATATATAATTTTTTAAATAGCATTTTCATGTAACTACTTTACAGATATTGTTAATGCTTTCAAAAACTAATGTAATGCAACTGTTATTAAAAATACTATATGTTTTAGGGCAATTCTTTTAGACGGTTGTACTATAGGGGGCAAAACCGGCGCACTTTTTGATCGTCGAATTGCAAAATATAGCTTAAATCTTTTGAAAAATCGCTTAAGTCACATTCCACCTCAAGACTATTATCTCCTGATGCATGAACGGAGAAAACATTACGACGATGCTGTGATTTTACCTAAGATTATAAGGGAGAGAGACACTGAATATCAACTTTACAGATTAATGTGGTTCCAGAGATTACTACATGTAAGTAATAGTAGGTTTATTTTTCTGGAATTGTAAATAAATACAAAAAAAAACAACTAGTCTTTGAAGAAATAGTATGAACCAAAAGTTGCAACATCAACCAGTGACCAGTACAGTTATGAAAAATTATTGCATTCTAAGATTAGTGTAACCATTTTTATAAAATTAGGTAGAATTTGACATCTTGAAGATTACATAGACATCTAGTATGGAAATATAAGATTAGAAAACTTTTTGTTGTAAATTAACATGCTTGAGAAAACCATTAGTAGCAGTGATATTGGCTCTTCATTTTAATCAAGAATTAATTTTTTTTGTGAAGAAAACAGTAAAGTTACCAGCCTAGCAATACATCCTTAATTTTCTACATACCTAAAATTATTTTTATTTGTATCTTACAATGCAACTTTCAGGGATATCCATACACTGTTCAGTATATTAGAGCAGAAGCAGAAATAGACATACCGCCATTAGTTCGTGGGGATGTTTGGGCAGCATTACTCGGTGTTGTGGGGGATATCGAGGAACAATATGAACGAATAGACAAAGAAACACCTACACCTACCGATAGACAGGTATTTATTACGAAAACGACTAGGTTATCAATAAATATTACTATCCCCTGCAAAATTCTAAATCAAATCATCACAAAAAAGTATGATAAATTTTGAACACAACTAAAAAGAAATTGATTGGAGATGAATTATGCTAAAAGTAGTCTGGTGTTGTTTATACCGTTATTTAAGATATACCCGACAGATGTATTTCTCTAAAAACATTGCATAGGACCATAACTACTCAGTGTCAATATCAATAACCAATCTAAAATAAGAGATTGAGCTACTTTAGATCTATTACCAGGCAACCACTGTTATTTTTCAATAAATGTCAAAAATGTCTTAACAACAAAACTCCAGTAGGCCTGATGCAATTTATTTAGAAACACTTGTACTTTCCACAATATATTTTATTATTTTTAATTTTTTATTTTTATAATTTAGCAAACAGGTTTCGCTATACAAGCATCGTCAGGGCTATATAACAACTAATTACTAAAAATTGTATAGTGAAACCGGTTGGCTAAATCATAAAAATAAAAAATAATAAAATATATTGTGGAAAAGTACAAGTGTTTCTAAATCAATTGCATTAAGAATGGAATTCCACCAAGCACCGACCATAAAAAGTATAGAATCTATCCAGTAGGCCTATCGGTAACTGTAGACCGGTTATTGAAATTAGCCTTAGTGTTGGTTTTTGAAAGATTAGGAAGTAGAGATGGTCGCGTGTTGTAGAAAGACTAAATGGGATTATTAAAACTGGGCAATGTAGTTCCTGGTCACATTCTCAGAAATGTATCCTAAATAATAACGATAGGCTGACGTTTTGTGAAGATACATACATATCTTCATGCCAAGTCCCTTACGGGGTAGGCAGAGAGTATCCATTGCCAGACCTCACGATCCTGACAAACCTGTCTTGCTTCCTTTACATTAATTAGCCTTTTCATACAAACACGCCGATTTCGGAGACTCTTGACACCACCCTCGGATAATATCTGAATGATCTGATCCATCCACATTCGCATTGTCAATTTCGCTTTGTCAATCTTTCATCTGTCATTCTTTCCACATGACCGAACCAGCGGAGAATGCCCTTTCGAATTTTAACACCAACACTTTCTTTCAATTCCACTCTTTCTCGGATCTCACTGTTACGAATGCGGTCAGCGAGCGTTACACCACAGATTTTCCGTAGTGCTCTCACTTCGACCGCATTTATCACTTTCTACCTACTTTCATACCTACTTTCATGATCTTTCTGACATACCCAACTCTCGCTTCCGTACAATAACGTTGGAATAAGCACAGAATTATGCAAAGCGAGTCTAGCTTTTTGACTCAAAACCCCGCTTTGGAATAACTTACCCAACGCTCCATTCACACTAATCCCTGCACTCACTCTCCTCTCTCCACATCCGCGGTGTACCTTCTATCCCTGCTAAAAGCACAACCAAGATATACAATTTCATTCACTTGTTCCAGCACTACATCATCAACCAAAACTCTTACATCCGCTCTGGCTACGTCTCTTTCAAACAATTCACTTTCAGTGTTCTAGAAATCTGGACTCAAGAATTCTAGGCAATTTTTTTATCATTGGTTACCTTTTTTTTATGATATTGTAAGACAAACAAGACAGATTCCCTGATGGTAAGAAATTCACGCCGCCTAGAGACCCCAAAGTTGGTAATGGTGTGTTGCCAACCTGACGCCGTAATGTTAAGCTTGGAGTAAAAAGTAAGTTTACCGGCTACCCTAACGTCCGAACCGGAACACGTCAACGGCAAGCGCTGACGTTATGGCGGCAGGAATAGATAAGGCGGTGGTACCAATCCGGGCGAGACGCTGCGAAACTCCTACACCTACCTACCTGCAACACCTAGTAAAAATTCTATTGAAGAATTCGCCTTTAAATTGCGCTTCATGCTCATGGTTGATTAATATGGGGTTTTTAATATAGCAATGGCTTTATTGAAATCCCAAGTCATCTTCGATCAGTTATGATCAATGTGATATATCGTGACTTTTAACTTAAAGTGTACTCTCACCTTAGATCGACGTGGATATTCCGAGATGTCACCAGTACTGCTGGCTTCTATGCGGCGAGGCTGGTCACAAAACCCTCAAGAGATTACTAAAAGCCTGGCTGCTGACGAACCCTCAATATGTTTACTGGCAGGGTTTGGACTCATTGACTGCACCATTCCTTTATTTAAATTTTTGCAATGAAGGTAATCTAAAATCGTATCTTTTCGATAGACTGAGATGAACCGTCGGTAAACCTACCTGATCGAGTACCAAGCGTGAGATATTTCATGAATACATAACCGCCTCGCACAGACAGTTTTTTATGTTGATTATGGGTCCTACTGTCACTTTTATTTGATAGATTTACTGTCGGTACCCCTCGGTTTCTACATAGAGATAATGAAAATAGATGAATAAACGAATGAATTTACATGAATTTTTACGAATTTTGGGAAAAAATATAATTCCTTCTATGGGAATATTACCAAAACTCTCCAAGATACGGCGCAAATCCATGTTTTGTTTTGAATTTAGTACCCAGTTAAACAAAATATATGGACAGTCTTTGGCGCTATCGTGAATGGTGGTCGTAATTTTTTCATTATTGTGAAATTATTAGAGTGAAATAGATTATAATAAATAGTGAAATATAGAATTAAATTAATTTTGTTCAGTGAAAGTGCACAAATGAAATAATCATGAAGAAATTAGTGTATCGTCTATTTCCTCGCTGCCGTCAAATCTCACTAGGTGAGCTTGAGTAACGAAGCCACCGCTTTACTCAAGACCCTGACCTGACATGTTTTTGTACGTAGTGGCCAATGACTCTATATTGTATAAGAATTAACTAACTTGACATTGGCAAAGTAGTCGTGAAAAAAGATCGAAAGCCATATTTATAAATGAAAAAGAAAATATATGGAAGAGTCATAAGTCATAACCATACACGTGGTTTGTTTAGCACAGTATACTTTTGGTATTTAAACCCCTTAATTCAAAATGTTAAAAAAACCCTTAGCTAAGTACTTTTGTGCATTAGTTGAAATTCTGCTGATAAAGCCGTGGACAAGTGCTTATCGTAATAAAATATTAGGTGTTTGTTCACAAAGCGTTTCTTACGCTGCGATTTTATATTATACAAACGCTGGTAATGGTTTTTGTTAGTAACAAAAGGCTCATAAGTGACTTTTTTATTAATTAGATGTAAGAGTTTTTAGTGTTTTGGGCAGTATGTATTTGTAGACATCTGGAGATGCACATATACCAGTAAGCATTTCAATATTATAGAAAGAACTATAAATAAACACGAAAAGAAAGATGTACATGTGCCGACGACTGCCCAAAAACGCCTAATTATAAAGAGTTTTAGTTCAAGTAACAAAGACTTGTGATGAAAAAAATGTGTGTTGGAGTAGATTTTATTACCTTGGAACTCCAACTCTTCATCTATACATATAATAAATCTGTAGAAGGGTCAATTCTGTACATTGAAAATATTGAAAAAATAAATAGCAGGGGGTGTTACTGGATCGATACCAAACCCAAATATGTGATTTAAAAAATTTTGTCTGTTTGTATGTTCTGGCATCACGTGAAAACTAACGGTTCGATTTCGATGAAACTTGGTATAATTATACCTTATTATCCTGGGCATAAAATAGGATATTTATTATCCTGGTCATCCGCGCGGACGGAGTCGCGGGCGGAAGCTAGTACATAATATTTTAGATCCCAAAAACGCAGTGAAACCACAAAACCGCCCATAATTTCATTACCACATCTCGATTTGATAGTTGCTCCCGATTCCGAAACGGTCACATGGATAATAATTTCACAAAACAAGTTGTTTTTGAGTTACCTATACTTAATCCATACTGCCTGTCTGTTAAGCTTTTGCGGCTACACCGCTTAACCGATTTTAATAAAATTTTAAAGACCCAAGTTCAAATAGGCTACTTTATCAAAAAAAACCCAAAGGCCTAAAAGGGTAGGGAGTTATTTACCAAGTAATTACTTATTTAGCGTATTGAGCTACAAAAAAGACTTTCAAATCAAAAATAAATTATAAATGTGTTGTCGTGGGACACCAGGTAGGAACGAAGTTCCTTCGGCTAATGTAGAATCGACACAATTCATGAGTATGTACTATGCATTGGCGGGGTGGAGTAAGGAAAAAAGAGAAAGGTGTTATACACTATTCGCTTATGTATACTGTCGCGCCTGCGCACGTCTTATTTAACGGTTTTATTTCACCCACTTTTTTTACGGTTTTTACTATCACATTTTTTTCAGTTCGGTCGTTCAGCAAAATCCCTCTCTCCTCCAAGCCTGCCGTAAGGAACTTCGTTCCAAAAATCCTCATATAGTAAGCAAGCTGGACATAATATGACAGTTGTCTAGACTATAATAAATAATATGGTTACCTAACGCAGCTTTTAATAATTTAACATTTTTCAGCGCGAGCATTCGCATGTTTATCGAAATTTGTACCGAAGTTCCTACACAAGTTCTTTTTGAAGGATAATAGCGCTGTGATAAAGGAGTATTTAGCTAAGTTTTGGCAAATGACAGCCTTCCACGAACCAGAATTGGCGACACATTTACACGAAATAAACTTTGTGCCTGAGCTATTCGCAATACCCTGGTTTTTAACGATGTTTTCACGTAAGTATATTATTCACAATTTTATATAGAATACTGAATAAGTACCTCTTATACAATATGCATCTTATACAATCAAGTTCGTGTTAAGAAATTCTGCCTTATCCATTGCTGCCGCGTCAGGGTTTTCTGTTATTGTTTTCTGATTCGGAGGGAAAGGTCACAATAATTGGCATTAACGACCGTACTCAGAAAATTCCAGTATCTTTTAATCAGTCATTAAGTCGACATTTTCTATACAAAATTGTGGCTCAAGGATATATTAAATAAAATGATGTCTCGGCGATTAAGACACATTTCACAATATTTTGTTATGGTCCGGGCTCCTTTACAGAATAGACTATCTGCCTTCCTGCCAGGCAGCTCGTAAAAGGCGAGCATAGGCTTACCGTCACTAAAACCGTGACATCTGACTAGGTGGTAGAGTTTCGCAGCGACTCACCCGGATTGGTACCACCGCCTTGCCTATTCCTGCCACCATAACGTCGTGACGTGTTCCGGTTTGGAGGGCAAGGCAAGAAAGGCAGATGGTCTATTCTGCAAAGGAGCCCGGACTAACTGTCTGTCTGGACAACAATCTGTCTACTTTTTTGCTTCCGATATCATAAAAAATTGCTCTGGAAAACTATTCGTTTCTTCATAGGAGTCATTGGCCATTTCCGTAATATAAAAAACATGTTATTATAGTCCTATATTGTTCCAAAATCCAACATATCCCGTCCAAATTTGTCCAAACTTCAACGAAATCAAAATATTTCAATGCGTGTATTACAGAAAATTCATAAGAATACACAGATAAGCCATATTAAATGGCTAGGTGTTGCATTTTGTCAATGCACATAAAATCAGCAGTCAGCATCAGTTTGAAATTTAGTCAGCCATTTTGTTGATTAAAGTTTTAAACAAGGGTCCGAGGTTGTTTAAAGTGACAGCTATTTAAGAGTATATTTAAACAAATGATTAACTCTAAATAGCGTTAATGAATAAGATTTTTTCAAACATTACTTCAATTGGTGATTAAAAGTTAAACAACGTTTATGAATAAGCCTGATAGTGTTTTGAGTCGTTACTTAATGTGTAACGTTTATAAAACTGCGCTTTATATTTTTCTCAGTATAAATAGATTCATACATATGTACGAGGCACAGTTGATTTTGAATATCTTGCCTTAAAAAAGTCTTTTGATGTAGATAAATAACATATTATTTGCTGATTATGATTTTGAGATTCGCTGCGTTCTATGACGTGCAGCCTCAAGTAGATGTGTGGGATTGAACACAAATAAAAAAAATCTATTAAAGTGGGCTTCTGCAAAATTCAAACTCATAAAAATATCCTTTAGATGTGTTCCCGTTGCACAAAATCGTCCACTTGTGGGACGCCCTGCTGGTGGAAGGTCCAGCGTTGCCACTGTTCATGGGTGTGGGCATCTTAAGGCAGCTACGTGATACTCTGTTGGAATCAGGCTTCAACGAATGCATACTCTTGTTCTCTGATCTACCGGAGATTGATATTGGTGAATGTGTTAAGGTATTTCATACATTCATTTGTCTAAGCGAATTTGTATTTAACCTATTTTCACAGAAAATCGTCTTCCAAATTCATTGTAATTTTTTTATAGGGATGTGACAACTCTATTGCCCTGTTGTATGATATCCTAGTGATTTAGGATGCTGGTTGTTTTAAGCAAATTATTCAGACAAGTGGTTGAGTTCTACAACGGCTTTCTCAGATTTCTACCACCACATCTCTGTAGCTGTAACAATAGTCATCGCCATTATCATGATCTGTTTTGGAATGGGGGGATATTCAGAAAATAAATAAATATCCATAGCCTGTTTTTTTAATCTCAGAGACTGAATTGACATTAGCAATGTTGTATTTTTTTTGTGATTCTTAAATAGTGATATGCCGTTATCGGAAAATGTTAATAAAATCTATCACCGATTTTTATGACATACGACGAACGAATGCAAAATTAATATGTTACACTTGTAGGTTAATAAATGTCATTATTTATATTTTTACAAAATCATATGAAAATATCTTTTAAATACATATTTATTTTAATAATTATCCAGATGACCTAAAAATTAAAAATATACCAAAATTAAAAATTGCTAAAAACTACTTCAATAATATCTCGTCCATCATCAGATCCAGACTCGATGGTAATCTTGTTGCCTTGGAAGTTGGAAGTGTACTATTTTAAATAAATAAGGATCTGAAATCGGTTCTAGAATGCCGAAAAAATGGATTAAGATATTATTAACATATACAAAAAAATGAGTCGAACAACGAACATATTATAACTTCTTCCTTTATTTCGATGTCTGCTAAAATGGCATCCAATGTCATTCCTAATAAATTTTGGGGTTGAAGTTTCAAGCAAATTTTAGTTTTCCTTTTCCAATCATGAATCCAATCATTTCAAAAAATCAAGTAAAGAAAAATCAGATAGAATTATTTGTTAACTTGACATTTACATCTGCCAATTTAGTCTCAGAGATTAAAAACAGACTTTAGTTACTGTGTGGTGGTCCCGTTACCTGACATTGGCTAAATAAGTCGTGAAAAACGACTGAAAGCTATATTTATTAAAGAAAATGAAGAAGACTTTAGTTACACAAATTTATCTGACTCCAATAATAAATGACATGGGCTTAACACTTAATAATTCTAATGCATAGAAATATATACCGAAATAATTAAAACAAACACACAAATACAGACACAGAAATGCCTGCCGCCGTCGAAATCCAAACCAAACCCCTCGGCCAAAGAGGCGGAAAACAATATTTACAGATACCGTAGTTTGTCAAACAACGGTAACGTCTATAGTGTCTGGCGACATGTACTTGTAACCATGTGGAAATACTTTATGAAAAAAAAAATGTTTTTACATATTCGTTGGATAGTGCGTAGATTGAGAATATTATATCGTTAGCAATTTTAAAAGGCATCAGCGCATAAAATCTATTAGTTACAACTGATAAGCTGTGTTGCATGGTAGAAAACATGGAATTATTACATTATAAATTTTGCTTAAAAAAATAAAAGTTTATAAGAAAAATCGTTTAAAAAGTCTGTTCGAACATTATAAATCCAAAAAAGAATCGACCGAAACCGATATAGTCTATCAAATGAAACTTTCGCACATGAAAGACAGAGTGCGACTTTTAAAAATATATCATGTTTTAAAACTGACGGAGATGTTGATTTTGGTTAATAATATATTTATCACCTTAATAACGAAGTCACTTGGTGATAATTTAAATATATCACTCTAGATCGTTTGCCTTACCATCGTTAGATCTACCTTATTGTGTAACTGCTTGTATCATATGAGAAACCAGCCGACTCAAAAAACTTAGTAACGCCTTTACTTAGTGATATACCAACAGCAGCGCCATCTATCATATCTAATTATCAAACCATCCAGGAACGCATGATATATAGGTACATACAACATTTCAAATAAATCTGTGCAGCCATGTAGGAGTTAAAGTCAATTTTCTTTAACAAACGAGTACTGAGTATGTCCCTCTCATATTTTTGATAGCGACAAAGTGAGATGTAGCGTTTTGAGGGGCGGTCACTACGCCTTTGTTCGTATTGTCAAATTGTAAATGCGCGTTTTGATTGATTGAAATGCATTTTATGTTGATAACGTGGACCAATAGCAATGCATAATTTTTTTTTGTACTCGTTTGTTAAAAAAAAATAGAGTATAGATGAAAAACACGCACAAAAGAGTTACAAACATTAAGATATTATTATACGTACAGGAATCAATAGAAATGTGTCGAGATTCGCCGAGAAGTATTAGCTACAGAAGATTTACGAATAATGTAGAAATAAAGGACCCGATGGTGAGTTATTCAATATTGTTTTAAATATTATATTATGCTTCGACTTGAAACCAAGCATAGCTATATGGTAGGCATACATTTGTTATGCAAATCAATTTAGACGCTGATTTTATTCTTACAGTGGTTAGATATTGGTGGTAATTCTGCTGTTCATAATTAGTAGCAGCTAGTCACAGCAGAATTACAACCAATTATGGTAATGTTTTTGCGCACTTACCAAAACTGAATTTAAGTTATCACTATCTTCCTTCAATAAAAAGTAATAGAATGTGATTAAACACGTTTACTGCTGTCAGATTAGTTCGTACACAATTTTTTTACAGACTTTTAATCCATTACTCGAAAAACATTGACTAAAATATTTACAGTTTGACTTGTCCGGACTAATCTGACATGTCTAAAATGTTCCATCGATTTGGTTTCTGTTTCATTTGAAGGGGATAGCATGTATATAAAATAAGTGAGTGCTTAGCAAAATGACCACTATTGTATTAAATAGCCTTAAGATAGCCATATAAGCTAACCTCTTGATCTATTAAGCGTTCTAAAATCCGTGCTAGATATGTGATCTTACCAAATACATCG
>NJDD01002047.1:61276-78098 GCA_002245505.1 Calephelis nemesis
GTGGATGGAAGCGACAATGCTGAAAACTTTGACTAGGTGGTAGAGTTTCGCAGCGACTCACTCGCATTGGTACCACCGCCTTACCTATTCTTACCGCCATAACGTCATACCGTGTTCCGGTTTGGAGGGTAAGGTAGCCAATAAACTTACTTTTGCTCGAGGCCTAACACTCCGCCCTCAGATTGGCAACACACCATTACCACCTTTGGTGTCTCTAGGCGGTGGGAATTTCTTACCATCAGAAAATCCGTCTGCTTCTCTACCTTCTTGCATCATAAAAAATTATATTGTTTTTGTATTGTGCACTGTATGTTCTACATTTCTTTTATGCATTCTCACTATTTTGGGTTTGCTGGAAGAAATCTCTTTTAGAGATAAGTACGCCTTTTGTATAATTTTACATATTTACTTGTTTTTTGACATTTTGTGTACAATAAAGAATAAAAGAAAGAAAGAAAGAAAAAAAAACGTGAAACCTTTTGTGCTTTGTCGCTTCCATCAGCTCTTATTCTATCTCGACTAAGTCGAAGCTGCTCAATTTGAAAGTAATAATATTCCCGACAGTTAAGCTACCCTCACCCAAAACGAATTGATGTTACTTCTGCTTCAGTATCAAGGCCCATTGTTTAGGGTTCCGTAGTCAAATGACAGAAAACGGAACTCATATTTATTCGACTTATGGACCAACGTGGCTGTGACGGACGTGGAGTCCGTCACAGCTACGAGGTCTGGCTGGCTTAAGGGGATATAAGCTACTCGGAACTTGCCCTACGAGAGATAAATAACACCTTCGATATTTAATCGAAAAAAAAAACTGATAGAAGAAGTCGTTACTTTGCGGAAATCCATCATCATCATCATCATCATCAGCCGGAGGACGTCCACTGCTGAACATAGGCCTCCCCGAAAGAGCGCCAAAAGTCACGGTCACCAGCCGCTTGTCACCAGCGACTACCTGTGACTTTGACCCGATCATCAGTCCACCGAGTGGGAGGTCGTCCAACACTACGTCCGCGCTTTGCGGGGCCGCCATTCGAGAATCTTTCTTCCTCAGCGGTTGTGGGTCCTGCGAGCAATGTGGCGTGCCCATTGCCACTTCAGCTTGCTAACTCTCTGGATTATGTCGGTTACTCTCGTTCTCTTGCGGATCACCGAATTACGGATCATATCTCGTAGAGAAACACCGAGCATAGCTTCTCCATAGCACGCTGAGTGACTCTCAGCTTATTTAAAAGGCCCACATTTAACGGCCAAGTCTCAGTTCCATATGTCATCACTGGTAACACCCGCTGGTCGAAGACTTTCGACCTTAAATCTATACTTAGAGCCAAATAAAATAGCTTTATTACTGAAAAATATCTCATCTGAGTTATAATAGTGGATTGTATAACTACGTAGGTAGGTACTGGTTCTTCAGTACGTTCTCGATAGTAAAGTCTACCACAGCTAACACCAATTTAACGGTTGGATAACAGCGATAAAGCGAAACCTAAACACTAATTGAGCACTTTTCGCTTATGAAATAACGCTAAGTTTGATAGTGGTGGTAATTCTGCTGAGAAATAAAAACAAAAGTGATGTCACATTTTAGACATGTCAACAAGTCCGAGGACATAAACTTTTTAAATTTAAAATTATTTTCTGCTTTTTAGTTTAGCTAAATCTAAAAGTGTCTTTTTTATACATTTTAAACTTATTTATTCTTTAACGATGTTAAGTGCATGATAAAAAAGAATCGACTTTTCATGTAATGTAAGTAATTGACGTTTTCACGGAGTTGAAACGTAGATAAGTCGCGTATAAACTAATCTGATAGCTCTAAATATATTTGTCTCTTGTCTCTTTCTGTTACTTTATTAGGAAGAAGATAGCGATAACTTAAACTTAGTTTTGTAAGTGCTCTGCAGAATTAGGTGAGCAAGGATCGATCATAGATTTCTTTACTTTCTACCTACTCTATAAGGGACTTGGCGTGAAGGTGTTATGTATGCTACAGAATTATCACCAATATGTAATTCTATCTCTTTCGTCGTAATGGATGCGCATAATTTGTTCTCTTTCGTTATATGTATTTAGAAAAATGTTTTGTCCTCTCCACTCGAAATATGTGACGTGAAATTTTAAAGTCGTTTTAAGGTTATTTATTCCTATGACATGTGGATCATTCATATGGCACTTCTCAGGTTTGTTTCTAGAGTTTCATGGGGCACACTAAAAGTTTTGCACTTCTAGCTAATCGGAATTATTTGAATTTCGAATGTTGTATTTGTAAACTTTGCAACCTTCTTAGTAATAAAAAAAATGGCAAGAAATAATTAGTCAATTGTTTTTTTTGCACTCATCAAAGTTCTACGTACGCAAAGAAAATGGAATTAAGTCGAAAAGATTTTAAGCGATGATTTTTTATGATTTTAAAAGTTCTCTTTCTTCGCAAGACTGCGCCACTCGTCTTCAAAATGGTTTTGCGAGATAAGCACCTTGTTTGACCACCGTGAGGCGATGGTTTGCTGAATTTGAGAGAGGTTGAGTTTCTTTACATGGCGAATTCCGTAAATGGTGGCCTTCGACTGCCGTCAACGAAAATAATGTGGCTACTGCTAAGCGGTTAATTGAAGAAAACCCCGAATTACCTATGAGACAATTCGAGGACTATTAGGGATTGGTATGAGCCAAATTCAGAAAACTTTACGCGAAGAATTGAAAGTTCGGAAATTTTGTTGTCGTTGGATCCCTCATGAACTGACAGCGGAGTAGAAGCGGGTTTGCGAGGAATGGTGTTCACAGATGCTATAGAAGAAACGTGGATTTATTGTTTTGAACTCGAAAGAAACCGCAATCTAGTGAATTGATGTTTGAAAATAAGAGCAGGCCAACAGAAGTGAGACAGGCGAGAAACGTTAGTACAATTCCACTTGAAGATCAAAAGATTGTTAATGCCGAGTGGTATTCTACCATTTGTTTAACCAGGGTGTTAAAAAAAGTTCGCGAAAGACGACCTAAAAGGCGCATTCTCCTACAATTCTCCTATAACGCATCTTCACACACGGCCAATAAATTAAAGTCATTTTTAGCTTCCTTAAATGTACATCTTGTCACTCATCCTGCGCATAGCCCCGACCTAGCACCCTGTGCTTTCTGTATTTTTTCCCAACATCAAAGATTTGATGAGAGATTTTACTTTTACCAACTCCGAAGAGGCAGTGATAGCGTTCAATCAGCATGTAGAAAATATGTCTTCAGATCTATGGTCCTCCTGTTTAAAAAATGGTTTGATCGCATGAAAAAATTTTTAAAATATTGCTATTTGAAAAGCAATTAAATCAATTAATTTTGGTCATAATATGTTGCTTTTTTAAGTTACGCAAAACTTATAGTGTGACCTACGTATAACCCATAATGCTGCAAAAAATATGATGACACAAAACGTAAAAATATCTTATAACTCATATATATATATAATAATTATTACATTACATTATTATTATTACATGATAGGTAATGTTACCTATCATGTAATAGCACCCATTGTTTTTTTTATCACTCTTAATATAATATTCACAAAATCAAACATGACAAGTATTTTCCTGATGTTTTATTTTGTGAATTATGTCTGAGTTAAAAAGGCGCCAAAATAGGCGTTCGGGCCGCTCTTCTTCATCTGACATTAATTAATAATTCGATTCATACCATTAACTTTTAAACATTTTAGATGAAGCCCTATAACAACGAAAGCATAATAATAAACCAGTCTCGGTCTTTTACATTCGTAACTCTCATGTTACTAGACCGATTAAACATTTATTTATGTACATTTTAATGCGAACACAAAATAAAGAACGAGTTGAAACGGTAAAATGTTTTATCTTAATATTATTAAAATTAAATTTCTCATTCAGCACGAAATACTAAAATTTAATGAACATTTTATGTAATGCTACTCCGCGATAACCGGTGACTGTGTCCATACACGACGCAAGTAACTCACGGCTTCTTACTGTCACGGATTTTGATTCGCATTCACACTAACAATGAAGAAATCTCTGCTTTTTGCGATTATTTTTACACGTATTAGTTTTAATTGTACGAAATATATTTACGACTGTATTAACTTTTTTTCTAATGACATTGAAACGCAAAAAAGTAGACGGATTTCCTGATGGTAGTAAAAAGAAGAGATGGCCTGGAGACGGGTGGAACTAACCCTCGTAAGTAAAAGCAAACAACGCCATAGTGTCAACTTTGTAGTTTTTTTTATGATATTGGAAGGCAAACAAGCAGACGTATTTCCTGTGAACTTCACGTAGCCTGGAGACAGCAAAGTTGGTAGTGGTGCGTTGCCAACCTGCGGCCAGGGTGTTAGGCCTCGAGCTAAAGTAAGTTTACCGGCTACTTTACCCTCCGAAACGGAACACGTCAACGGCAAGCACTGACGTTATGGTGGCAGGAGTAGGGAAGGCGGTAATACCAATTCGGGCGAGTTGCTGCGAAACTCTACCACCTAGTAGAATGTTACAGTGTTAGTGACGATAAGCCTATGCTCGCCATTTACGAGATGCCTGGCAGGAAGGCAGGTGGTCTAATCTGCAAAGGAGCCCGGACCAAGACGGGGATATAAATAAATGTCTAATGTTGTAATTTTTAATGATGAGTATTCGTTATCATTATTATTTAATACTTTATTGCACACAAAAAGCAAAAATTGACAATGTGATGGAGGGTAAAAAATGCACAAAAGACGATCTTACCTCTAACTAGTGAAAGAGCCTTGAAGATTTTTGTATGAAACCTGGCTTACCTACTGTCTGCCATTTTTTTTTTTAAAATCACGTTCACTAATAATTCTTTCAAAAATGGATAGCTAACATCAATACAGACAAAAAATAATCTGAGACAATAACGCGTAAAGTTTCACATTATTATAAGCTCCCAAAGTTGTAACTTAGAAAACCAGTCTGAACCCCGTAAAGTTGTTACCTTTAATAGTAAGACTTTATGTTGTTTTTATCTTCGGAATGTGACACTTAACGAGTTTTTTTCTAAGAATATTTTTTATTTGTATTTATATTAGCTATCCATTTTTGAAAGAATTATCAGTGAACAAAATTCGGATTTCCGAAGCTTGACGAATATAGCCGAAGCGCATAATTTTAATAGTACCTACTACTGTACAGAGAGTGCAGAAAACTATAACGTCCTCGCAGGTAAGAGGAAGCCTCGTTCATTTACGACAGTGGTTGTTACTGACTTTATGACACTAAAGATGGAAACAAAACTATCGGACGCGGCTGACGGTGCGACTTACAGGGTATCTAGATAATGACAGTACACTGAGTCGTGCAAACTATCGGACGTAAGTCGCGCTAGTGACCTTGAGCGCTCGGCCGTCCTGCAGATAATATCTGACGTTGGATGTTTATGAACGCTGTAAGCGTCCGCGGACGGCATGTGCACACTCAGGAAACGTACCCATACTACGTAACCCATTTATGAAGGGGAGGAAGGTCTTTAAAATACGACGATCAGTCACGAGAGGAAGATAATTGATTAATGATTTTTGTTACGTAGTCGATTTCGCCAATATAAATTTCGCACTATACTCAATATCCGCGCAATTTTGCGTGCTTCTCACAGCTAGTGGAATATTTACAGCTAATGGAACAGACACAAGCAGCTTGCAGTTTAGTGAAGTTGTCGAACAAGTCCACGAAAGATAAGGTGGTGATCAGGACATTAGCATCTAGTCTGAATTACTGCGCTGGTAGAATTGATTGCGATGGAGTCGTCGCTTCCTCATGTCTCTAGAGTCTAGACTAACAGTAAACGTTTTGTCCTCAGTTCAGCGAGTACCTGGTGAAGTGCTACGTGCCGCGCGTGTGCGTGCTGCACGGTGGCGTCGCCGCTCTACTGTCGCATGTGCCTTCCTTGTTCACCGTACCGCCCAAGAGGAATGCAAATAAATGAACCTAATTACTGTAAATATACATATGTTTGTATATTTTACTAGTTCAGTTCTTAGTTCACTAAAAATCAGACACATTTACCTAATAGCGATTAGCTCTTTTACAGCATATTTAAGCTACTAAGGACTATGTGTATCATTACTTTGTGTGTAGGTGTGTATGTAAGTACACATGCATGTATATAACAATATTAAACTAATAATACTAAGAATATTAAATAGGCCAAGTTATATGGCAGCATTGTTTATATTGAAGCGGATACGGAATTGAGAAGCGAAAAACCAGTCTCTGATTTTAGAAAAATATTTTCCCGCGCAATCTTGTGCCTTTAACGTTAAAGCATTGGCACGCCCATATTCCCGAAGGGGTAGGCAGAGGCACAACCAGGGCACCCACGACTAGCCGAAGACACTAAGTCCCACAATGTGATAGGTGGCAAGCGTATCGCCAACCGGGCACATTTCCAATCCCGAGCAATTTTTTTTTATTAGGAAATCAGAAAAAAACACATTTCCGCGGATTCAGACACATTTCGGGAATCGAACCGGGAGCTCATGAAGTCAAGTCCAACACCCGGACCACATGCCTTTAACGCAGGAGTTTTTAAACTTTTGACTGGCACTCAATCAGTTTCGAAATTTCACCAATGCCACGGACCCCTGCTAAAGATAAAAAAATAAAAGAATAGTATGAATTAAAACGTCAATAGCGCACTCTTAGGAACCAAAGGAGGTTAAAATGGGGGAGTATATGTACGGGCACAATATTTAAAAAAAACCCACGGATGCTGCCAGATGCAGGCGGTTTTTAAGAGATATTTATCGGGTTTATACCGGGCACGGAAGGCATGGGATAAGAAGCTCAAACTGTCGCTGCAGCCCTATTTGTCCGCGACGATAGGCCGTTGTGATAACAGAAATGGGGACACCTGAGTAAAGTTATGATCACTTCAATAAAATAATAGTTATAAAAGATATATAAATCATACTATCTTATGAAAACACTGAACAGTGGTAGTACGCGAATGGAGATCTGCATAGTTGTAGCAGATTTCTATTAAAATTCGTAGTTTCGCAGCGGAACCCAGGTCCTGGACATCATGGACCAGTTGGTGAACCAAGGACTCCATTTAAAAAAATCATGCGTATATCGTTACTATGATTTTCGGCTGGCCTACCTACCCAACCGGAACACGGTTAACGGATAATGTTAATAACCTCCTAGAGTTGCGTTGCTAGGATAAATAGTGTTAATTATTGAAAAATAACAGCGGTTACATTTTAACTGTTCTAAAATAGCACGATCTCTAAGAAGATAGTTTATTAATATTGGTCGTAAGAAAACTGACACTCAGATCTTAGGTGTAGAAAAAGCGCAGGTCTCCATTTTGTTATAGTCACGGTGCTAGTGAAAAAGAGACGCTATTTTTATACAAGCTTCTTGCAAGCAGTTGACCTTGAAAGGAGTCCATCACCAGTACGTCGATCTATGCTTAATTTAAATATCTATAATCGCCTTTGTGGTCTGGCGGTTCAATTGTTGGACTTGACTTCAAGAGTGACAAAAAGGTTGCTCGGGATTGGATATGTGCCCGGTTGGCGATAGGCTTGTCACCTATCACAATGTGGGACGTAGTTTTCGGCTAGTCGTGGGTGCCCTAATTGTGCCCTTGCCTACCCCTTCGAGGATATGGGCGTGCTCAAGTGGCTAGCGTACACGCCTACACCGACTATCCGCGAGGCTCGGGTTAAATTTATTCTGGTATCTATTTAAGTATTTATATGTATTCGTAGTATTCGTAGTATCTTTGACTAACACCCATAACACAAGCATGTAATTTGCTTACTTTGGGGTTAGGTTCAAGTTGTGTGAATTGTCCAAAAATTTATATTTATTTTATTTATTTATAACTGTTTTACCCAATTATTGAACTTGAAGGTACGAAGTATTACACAATGCTAAACCGCTAATAACGAGTCGGTAATCACTCTTTTGCGATAAAACGGATTATATTTCAATCCCTTTCAATTGGAAATTTTGTTTGACGTAACAAAAGATTATACACTGCAACCGTGACACACTTTCGGGCTCAACGTTTTCCGGTTGTTTTTCAAATAGCCATTGCGTTTTTTGCGTCGAAACGTAACCTCGCGTTTTGATTTTTTAATGACTTCAAATAACATCAAAATGATGCGAAGGTCGTCCCAAATTTATTATAATCTTTGACACGGTACAAATTGCCTCAGTGGTCTAGTGGCCTAACTACCAGTGGTTAGTGGTCTATTGACGTTGACTGTATGAAGTCTGGGTGTTCGATTGACGGGTAACTCAAAATGTATTCTAATGTGTGTCTGCCCGTCTGTGGTATAAGTTTCGAAAGTATGAACCGATTTCGATGCGGATTTTTTGTTTTCTTCATTAAACCTAGGCACTGTCGGGGGTTGAAAATTTTAAATGTTTGTGTTGTTTGATAAAAGTATGTTGTATGTATTCCCGAGATTGGACAAGTGTCCGGTATTGATAGGTTTGCTAGGTATGGCATTGTGGGACTAAGTACCTTCGGATCATCGTGGGTATCCTGGTTGTACCTCTGACATTTTAGACATACGTGAATGAAGGGTAGTTACTATTAAAAAGCGTTGATGGCTCCAAATATCAGCTGCAAAAAGAGGAGATCCACACATACGTAAAGTGCGCCGTGTCGGCTAGTGTATAATATTATCACACATCACGTGGTATCAAACTCAATTTATCACTAGGTATGCACCCGTGCTTTATTATTAAACCGGGTAAATCTGAGAAAAGTTAAAGAAAGTCAGAGAATATGTTGTATAATAAAAAAAAAAACATTTTATATAGACCATATAAAACTACTTGTAATAAGTTTTTGTCGCGTCTATATAATTCTAAAATCTGCCAAAGGATCGGAACGCGGCCTCTCACTGAGAAAATCCGGTGGCAGATTTTAAATTTTAACGAGTTAAAAGTACTATTATACTATTTAAATTATGCTCTTCGGCTTTATTCGTCAAGCTTCGGAAATCCGAATGTATTTTAAAGATATCTATATAGAGTTGTTATTACATAATTAATCACTTCGCTTAAATTTAGATTAGGTCAGTTATATATAAAATAGTTTATTTGTTCGGTTAAATTCGTAAACACGAAATATACCGAGGCACATAATTTAAATAGTATATGTCTACGTCATTAGTAAGAAGAAAGAAACAAATAAAGTAGGTATTTTATATTGTTTTTCCTAAAATGTAAGACTGATATTTATGTAATTAGATCTGGATATAAATGTTAAGCATACACTTTATTTATAATTGCTGCTTAACGAGTAAGTGCAATTGATAATATGTATATACAGGGTCGGATTTTATGACAACAAAGGAGCATCTTAATTATCCTCCGAAAATAAGAAACATTGTTTTCGTTGTGTTTACTAAAAAAATTATGAAATATAAAAATATAAAATTGATGTACCAAATAATTAGTAGTTAATCTTAAAAAAACAAGAGTTGTACAAATATAATTAGATATACAATTATAACATTATAAATAAAACCGCATAAACAATGGAACGTTGAGATTTTGTTTGGATTCTAATATTTATATTTTTTATTTTGCTTGTGGTTTTCCGTCTGTGTTAATTAATATACATAAGGTCACTGGATAGTAGCCCTTCCTGTCCTTTCCTAATCCAGCCCTGTTTATACGTTGTCACAAAATGAATATTTTTTTTATTTTCATGCGTAATAATATATTCTTGGTAATAATTTTGAGCTAATAAAAGAAAAGAAAATGGATTTATTAATGTAATTACTATGTGTTTTAAAAACATTAACAAAATATCATCGTACATTATATGTTGTATGTAAGGTATTTAACAAATCAAAATAGTGTTATTTGTATTGTACACTTATTTCATACTATCATAGAAAAAAAAATAGTTTTCTAATTTTTTACAGATTTAAAGTAAACCGCTACAAATTCAAAAGTCGCCTCCTTGGTCTAGCGGTTCAGTTGTTGGACTTGACCGCACGAGGTCACGGGAATTGAATTCCCGGGTAGGGCAACAAAAAGAAAATTGGGTTTTTCCAATTTTGTAATAAAAAAATCTGCCAATAATTGGGAATACAATACTTATTTGTCTTAGGCTAAGGACATACTATTGTCACGATAGTCTAAAGAAAGGCTATTGTGTTACAACATAGGGAGACGCGCACATTTCGAAATAGAAGTCGAATAGACAAAATTATATAATACCCACAAAAACTGCACCGACAAACTGACGTCTGTCGGCTTTCCTTTCGTGTTTATGCCTGCGCGCACATTAACGACAATATAGTTTTAAGACTGTCGTTAGTACGATGTGTGCTCAGCCTAAGTCAGCAAATTGCAGCTCAGCTGTAATGCAGCATATGTAGCTTATTTATATATAAATAAGATATTTATTAAAAATATAAATGTGCGCTGTGATTTAAATGTTAAAATGTATGTAAATATTTAATTTTTATAAATTTAATTGAATGCGCGACCATTGGTCGAAATTCGACCATAATAAATTTTAATATCCTGTTGATAAGAACGACATCTTCATTTCTCAAGACCAACTATTTATTTTTTTTCCAAACTTTTTAGCGCCATCTGTGATCTTTTATGGTTATCATCAATATATTAGTTTGTGTGTGTCAAATGCATGTAATGTGTGGGTAATGTTTTATTTATTGATTTAATGTATTTTACAAGCATTATTATTTAAAAAGATTGGCGTTCTGTACTTCTCCTACACATAAACCATAAGTGTGCCAAATTTTATGCTCCTCCGTCGGAGCATTTTTCGTAAAAAAGGGTCCAAAGTTTTGGCACCACGTATTTATATATAGTTATTTGCAAATCACAATTTTGGTATAATATGTTGGTATTCTTAAATGTTTTTGTAACATCTTTTTGACACACAAATAAAAAAAAAATCATTTCATTAAATTTTATTTCATCTCACTTCCTAGTGTCAATATTATTACAGCAGCAGCTACTTTTCAAAAAACTAATTAATTTGTTTTATATGATAATTAGGAGACTTAAAACCTATGTATATAGATTTTATGCTAGCGTAAGATTTATGTATAGAGAATATATAACATAAATTATTTAAAAAACTGACTTTTATTACAATCATGTTTTTGGCACCTTTAAAACTAGCTATTGCCATACATCTCTGAAACTGAGTTATAGATACTACGGTATACTGCTCGTACAGGGAGTTTGGTATTTATTATATTTTACACAAGAAGTTTACCATTTTGGCCTTTGGTAACTCCCATTATTTTTAATCGACTCCAAAAAGGAAGGGTTTATCTAATTATGATTGTTACGCGATTCCCTTAACCAATAACGAACATATTTTGATGGTTCTTTTCTCGAAAGGTAAGTCATGCTTCCAAGGTAGTCCCTCAATTTCACTAGGATCTGACTAGTGATTTGTTTTTTTTTTTAACTCAAAACTAGTGGCTGATACAGAAATGTATACGTCGAAAATGTGACCTACTTTTCTTTAAGGGAATTATCAAATCGCGTGTTTGTAAAGAAATTGAAATCAGTTTTTTTATTATATTGAAGAAAGGCGTCCCAAAATACGCTATAAATTTATACAAGAGAGGCATCCCAGAATACGCCATAAACATATACAAGAAAAGCGTCACGGAATTCGTCGGAAAAGCGACCTGTAATAAAAGAAAAAAAAAACGGATTATAATTTAGGACAGTACATTGCGATAACAGCGTGACTACAGTTTTGCCAAATTAGCATTTTATATACATACCAGCAAAACCTACTTGCAAGATGATTTATAAACAATAAAATGCTTATAATTACATAATGACAACCACATATACACTTAAATTAACTTAGTAAGTGCTTAGTGTCCGGAATATTTTAACATTATTAAGCATTTAGAGATTACGATTTCGAAATATTTTTGTGACAGCATTTTTTGTTTTCTTAAACAAATGTTATATGTTTTCACCACATGCATATTAAGTAGGTACATATTATTTTTCATATAGAAACAATAGCTATGAGGTATTGGAAGACCAGCAGCTGGCGGATAGTAAGAAATAGCCACCTAGTCCATTGCGTAAGGCGATTTTTGCTGATAACTGATAAAATACAAGGTTGAAACTTGGAATAGTTTTAAAAAAAGAATCTTCCCCATATCTCCGAAAAGGTAGGCAAAGGCAGAACCAGGGCACCCACGATTAGCCGAAGATACTAAGTCCCACAGTGTGATAGGTATTATTAGGTGGTATTTTCCAATTTTCTAATTAAACAAATGCAGCTCGGGATTGGATAGGTGCCTTTTTTTAACATAATATAACATTTGTTTGCCACTAATTAAAAATTTTTTTTCTAATTAAAAAATGTTGGTCGGGATTGGAAATGTGCCCGGTTGTCGATAGGCTTGCCACCTATCACATTGTGGGACTTAGTGTCTTCGGCTAGTCGTGGGTGCCTTGGTTGTGCCTCTGCCTACCTCTTCGGGGATATGGGCGTGAAGATACTTTACTTTGTTTGCCACTCTACGAGTACACAAAAGTTGTTTCTTGAAATTAATTAGTTACCGTTAATTTTTTTAAAGGTGGGTATATGTCGGGTTGCAAGGGTTCTCTGTGCAATTGCTTTCCTTATTCCTGTCATGTACCTCGTGAGAGACGTGCTGCCACTAATTTGTAACAAAGACTTAGTTTTGTGTGTATCTAATCTTATTCAGATTTAGACAAATGGCTATTCCTGCCGTCTTAACGTCACTGCCTACCTCTCTGACTGCCTTCTTCTCTGTCTGGCTAGGTTTGGAAACGGTGGTAGTTTACGGTAGATAGGGTTAAATTTAATTGTAGTTTTTATGTTTTGGTAATCAATAATTAAACTAGTTATAAATATAAATAATTGGCTTAAAAGTTAAAGCGTATGTAATTAAATAATGTTTTTTATAAATGTTAAAATATTTGCACACCAAAATATGGTAGAATATGTTGATATATTTAAATATTTTTCTAACAACTCATTTACACATAAACAACTTTCTTTCTTTCCAACTGTTGATTGCTGAGCCTAAGCACTTATGAAGTTACATACGAGACTAAGCATCCAAGCCCCAGGTTGTCAGCTCCTCCATCAATACCATGGTGTTATTATTCGAAGGGGCAGTTTTGCTAAATGGATTTCTTTATTTTATTTCATTTAGAAAGCCAGTGAACAAATATACGGTGCACTTGGTAAATACCATAGACGTAATCGCTGTTTCGTGTTAGGAGTTAGACCAAATGTGCCCCATGTTGGTCCGTGCTCTGTATCTGCTTTCCTGCCAGGCAGATCGTGAAAGATGAGCATAGGATTACCGTCACTAACACCGCGACGTTTGACTAGGTGGTAGAGTTTCGCAGCGACTCGCCAGGATTGGTACCACCGCTTTACCTATTCCTGCTGCCATAATGTCAGCGGCCAGCGCTAGCCGTTGACGTTAGGCGGTAAGTTTGATTTGCTTGAGGCCTAACATATAAAAAAAAATATTTCAAGTCTAACCCTAAAGTAAGCAGTTAGGTATATGATTTTGTGTGATCAATTATACACACAGAATTACTTAAATAGATACGGAATAAATTTAATAAAACCTAGACCCTGAAACTGATTTAAAATCTAGATATGAGCATCCAGATTTTAAATCTGTATCAGGGCCTAGGTACAAGAGCATCTTCTCATTGGGAACAGAACACGAGCATTTCGATTTGTAAGTTGGCGTTCATGTTACGCGTGTACGCTACCTTTCGACCAACGAGGTGCTTAAATTTAAGAAAGTAGGTACTTACGTAATTAAATATAATTAATCCATACTAATATTATAAATGCGAAAGTAACTCTGTCTATCTGTCTGTTACCTTTTTACACCTAAACCACCTAACAGATTTTGCTGAAATTTGGTATGTAGATAGTTTGCATTCATGAGAAGGACATAGGCATATTATTTTTTGGAAATTCAACCCCTAAAAGGGTTAAAAGGGGTGGCAAAGTTTGTATGAGAAGAATATTTTTATTGCACATTTTTGCATGAAACTTTGAATTAATACATTTTAGTACAAATGATGAAACACGTATTTCAGGGTTTTTCGAAATTCACTCCCGTTGGGGGTTAAAGGGGGTGGCAAAGTTTGTATGAGAAAAATATTTTTATAACACATTTTTGCATTAACTTTGAATTAATGCTTTTTAGTACAAATGCTAAAACACGTATTTCAGGGTTTTTCGAAATTCACCCCCATTAGGGGTTAAAGGGGGTGGCTAAGTTTGTCTGGAAAATTTAATTCTTTTGAAATATTTTGCGTGACACTAAAATAATGCTCTGCAATACGAATTAAGAGATACATATCTAAGCGTTTTTTGAAAATCAACCCCTATGGGGGTTAACGGGGGTGGCACAATTTGCGTAGGAAAAATATTTAACAGTAATTTTTACCAAAAGTCCATTACAATGAACCACGTACTTCAGTTTATCTTTAACGAAAAACACACAAAGAAATTATGATACACATAGTAAAACAGCAAATATTAATATCATAAACATAGTAAAATTGGTTATATATCCCTACTAATATTATAAATGCGAAAGTAACTCTGTCTGTCTGTCTGTCTGTCTGTCTGTTACGCTCCCACGCCTAAACCTGTTTACCGCTTTTGATGAAATTTGGTACAGAGATAGAATAGGCCCCAATGAACAACATAGGCTACTTTTTACTTTTTATTGCAAAAAAATAGGGGAGAATGGGTAAAAAGAGGGGATGAATGTTTATATGGAAATTCGTCATTTTTAAAGCTATAACAGTGAAACTTTGTATTTAGACACTTTATGATAAAAGAAAGAATATAGACTACTTTTAATCGCAAAAAATGGGGAAGAATGGGTAAAAAGAGGGGATGACTTTTAATATATATATTCGTCATTTTTGAAGCTGTAACTGTGAAACTTTGTATTTAGACACTTTATGATAAACGAAAGAACATAGGCTACTTTTTATCACTAAAAATGAGGGAGAATGGGTAAAAAGAGTTGATGAATGTTCGTATGGAAAATCGTTTTTTTGTTTGAAAGGGTATATTTCAGAGGTGGTCCCGTGGTCACCAGGTCAGGATCTGATGATAAAATCCTGGGTAAAAACGAGGGAAACTCTAAAAAAATGTTGGCAAGAATAGTGTTTTTGTGGATTATGATCACTTGCTAGCATTCGACAATGGTCACTCCATACACAGACTCAACAGACTTGCGGAATAGGCTGACCGTTAAGTATCTTTGAGAGATTTGGAGATATTTACACAGACGCAAGGGAGGAGATTAGCTAGCGCTCAGCGTCAAGCTCAAAGTAGAATCATTTTCAGTAAGTTTAATAGGAATGTTTTTGTTAATGCAGGATTCTATTATGACCACGCGTCACAGTATAAAAATACTCCTTTGATTTTAATTGAAAAATGATTAAAAATATCAGCATTGTGATCCCTTAAAATTCAAAGATGCATCGCAGGCTTTTGCTAATGGTAAGGTACCTATTATTACTTTGCTTGGTGAACCAGCTGAGCCGCTAAAGTCTCTTTTACTGTGCAATTCTGATGAATCTCGAAGATTTTTAAGCAATATGCGCAAAAGCAGTAATTGTTTTCAAATGACGTCGTTTAGAGTAGGTAGACACATCATTATGCCGGGACATTTTTCTGTGCAAGGTCAAATTTATCACATAATCTGTTCATACTAATATTAAAAAGCTGAAGAGTTTAATTTTGTCGCTACAATTTCTAAATGTGAGTCACTGAAGATATCCCCGAAGAAAGGGTTAGTTCGGCCTAACTGTACAACCAGAGCGCTCACGACTAGCCGAAGACATTAAATCCAATTTGGTAGATGACAATTTCTACCTATGAGTTTCTGAAGATATCCCCGAAGTTCTGCCTAACTGCACAACCAGAGCGCTCACGACTAGCCGACGACATTAAGTCCAATTTGGTAGATGACAATCCTGTAGCGAACCGGGCACTTATCCAATCCCGGGCAAGTGGCAACGTTACTTTTAGTAAAAAATTTAAACTTCACAATTTCTATTTGTTTTTTTTTGTTGCCCGGACCGGAGACCGAACCCAAGATCTTAAGAAGTCATTCCGAAGACGCACGGTTAGACCTCAGAGACGATATGTATATTTGTAAAATTTCGAAAAAAAATCTGTTAGAGGTTTCCATAACTTGCTCTACAGTTTAATTTTACAGGATCTGCCGAAGTGCAGATAAAACTGTGGAGACAATAACGTATTCCTACTAATTATCTGAGGTAAAATTAGAAAAGAGAAATTTAAAAAAAATGATGAAACTTTGGATAGCGATATAGGCTACATTTTGTCTTAAAATGTTAACGAGCAGTGTTGGAGAGCTAAATATTAAATTAATAGACTACGCGGGCGAAGCCGCGGGTAACAGCTAGTTACTTATAAATTAAGTAAGTACCTGGATGACCGAGCTTTGCTCGGTATTTTTTTTTGTTTTTTTATAAATTGTGTTTTTTGGAAATTATATTTAAGTACGAAAATTAAAAAAGTCTAACCTCAAAGCAAACAATCATTGACTTCGTTACTTAACAACGGACTTCGTTAATTAACAACAACAATAAAACACGAATATGACATTTTCTAAAAATGTTTCCTAGCTAGATCGATTTATCGCCCCCGAAACCCCCTATATACTAAATTTCATGAAAGTCGTTGGAGCCGATTTCGAGATTCCAATTATATACATATATATACAAGAATTGCTCGTTTAAAGGTA
>NJDD01002047.1:95363-107900 GCA_002245505.1 Calephelis nemesis
AACCTGTAATATCTCCGAAACTATTAGTTTAATTTACATCCTGTAAAGGGCTATATTGTTCTATATTAAATGTAAAATTTATTTATGATACTTAATTACATAAGGATTCATGCCGTATTGCTTTAAATCGCTTCGTAAATAAGCCATTATTTTTCGTAAAAAGTAAAGGATAAAAATTGGTTATTGTAAGTTATCCCTAAGAGATAAACACATACCATCGCGAACTTTTTTGTAGACCTTTATAAGGTAAACAATACTTAGTACATTATTTTGATCTATCTCGTAGAGTTCAGCCAGCGTTTGCAATGCAAGCGCAAAAAAATATGTTTATTTACGACTTTGCATTAGAAATCTTAAAATTATCAGTGGTTCTCTAAAATGTGAAGCATGTTATTATACATATAAACCTTCCTCTTGAATCACTCTACCTATTGAAAAAAACCGTATCAAAATCCGTTGCGTAGTTTTAAAGATATAAGCATACATACATACAGACAGACGCGAAAAGCGACTTTGCTTTATACTATGTATAGATATACTATGTATAGATAGATAGATTGATACAGACACAACAAAATTAAAAGCAATCTAATTGATGGATACCCTGGTGTTAGAAAACAAATGCTCCTGTAATGATTATCAGATACCAGGATAGTATATATATAATATAAGACTTTTGCTTAAAGTTACTGCCCTACTGTACTTTTCTTAGCAATTCTGCTCCGTTGCACTGCACTGTTGCATTTATAGTTTCTGTATAATTAAAAATTGATTTTGAAGCTTTAGACTTGATCAGAAGTAAAACCTACTATTTCTAATATTAATCAACTTCCATACCAGATAGTCTCCGCAGTTTTGATAGTGTTCGGCTGGGAAATAACAATAGACATAGCATGTTATACATTAGCATAGAAAAAAATAATAAAGTAAAGAAGCGTTGCTCATAGTTATAAAAAATATTTAGAGTTAATAATCGAAAACGGACGACTTTAGTTAGATTTAGTACTAAAAACAACCATTCGTGACCAAAACGACTCGTTTCTTGTATATAGGAACCCGGCATTAATCGTCAATTTTCTTTTCATGTAAAATGGAAAACCAGTGTTAGCAATCAAGTGACATTTGATTCTAAACCATAAAGATGTATGTCGTTAGTAGCAATTGGTAGAAACCAGTTTGTAAGATTATATAAGAAAGATATAGCCCGTATTCGTATATATTACTAGCATTAGCCTGTAGCTTTGGTTGTTTTAATTACAAGCGTGATCGACTTATACTTACATAATAACGATAGAAATGAATGAACACTCAGTCTCAAAAATACTATTATTTTTAAAAAAACATAAATTGACAAATTGATAAAAAAAATAAATGACAAAAAATTATCGCCCCTGTGGTCTAGCGGTATAATTGTCGGACTTGACTGCATGAGGTTCCGGGTTCAGAATGGGGCATTTGAATTCGTTTCGGTAAACGATATTCACCTTCATTTATACGAGTAAGCCATAACAAGTACTAACTAAAAATTTATAGAAACACACAAAATCTACAGTTATACATAATATTGACCGCATCAACATATCTTCACGCCAAGTCCTTTGGGGGGTATTCAAAACCTCTGCTGTCTATGGGGTACTAAGTGTCACAATCTTTACAGACATGTCTAACTCCCTCCACATTCATTTTATACAAACACGCCGGTGTATGTTTTATAAAATCATTTGAATTCGCCACAGTCTAATCGACAAGTTAAAATATTGTGATAAAAAACGTGATAATTATCGTAAAAATACTTGCAATATCTTTTTCGCTTTGGCATGCTGACTAGAAAAATATACTTATACCGGTTTTACCAAAAAAAAAAACAAAACAAGCTATCACTTTTTGAATGAGATAGATCAGCGAACAATCAGAATGTCTTCCTGATGGCAAGAGACAAACGTGGTCTAAAGACATCTTCGTCAAAGCAGGAGGACGTCCACTGCTTGACATAGGCCTCCCCCAAAGAGCGCCACAAGTCACGGTCACCCGCCACCGGAACCCTAAACACGTAGGTGTACGAGATGGAGATGAAGGAATAATTTATGTGACGAATATACCTAGATGTTTTGTATATCTGAGTGTTTGTTAAATTTGTTTCCGTGTTTATTTATAATATAATATACTTATATGTATTAGAATATCCTTGTCATTGTTATGTTATATTGTGCACGTGTTATATTATGAGGTGCTAATTTAAATATGTATTAAATAATACAATATATTTTTGGGATTAGATCGATTTGCGAAATGTATCCAAAGATATTAACTTATAGTAATAAAACTTTGTAGACAATAAACCTCTGAAAGTATTATGGAACTTATAAAAAGCTCTGAAAGCTAAAAAAGTAATAACAAATTGATGTTTTTTTTAAATAAAAGAATGTTTGTTGGCAGCTAGCTTTCTTAATTGATTATTATGTATCTTGCAAATGCAAAATGCATCTTGCGAAAGATTAAATACGAATAAAGTTTGGTTGAAAATTGAAAAAATACGCTTGATACCTACTGTAAAAATGATAATGTAAAACAAAAACTTTTATTAAACGTGTATAAGTGACGCGAATAGTGTGAATGGAGCGTTGGGTAAGCTATTCCAAAGCAAGGTTTTGAGTCAAAAAGCTAGACTAGCTTTGCATAATTCTGTGCTTATCCTAACGTTATTGTATGGAAGCGAGAGTTGGGTATGTCAGAAAGATCATGAAAGTAGGATAAATGCGGTCGAAATGAGAACACTACGGAAAATCTGTGGTGTAACGCTCGCTGACCGCATTCGTAACAGTGAGATCCAAGAAAGAGTGGGATTGAAAGAAAGTGTTGGTGTTAAAATGCGAAAGGGCATGCTCCGCTGGTTCGGTCAAAGGTTGACAAAGCAGATATAGGTACAATGCGAATGTGGATGGATGTAGGTACCCGGGGAGACCAAGGCTGACATTTCACGATCAGATCACTCGGATATTATCCGAGGGTGGTGTCAAGAGTCTCCGAAACCGGCGGGTTTGTATGAAAAGGGTAATGAATGTGAAGGAAGCCAGACAGGTTTGTCAGGATCGTGAGGTTTGGCTCTCGATACTCTCTGCCTACCCCATAAGGGACTTGGCGTGAAGATATGTATGTATGTATGTATAAGTGACGCGAAAATTTTTCATTTTACGCCTCGACGAAAACGTTTACGCAAAAAAAAATTAGTAACATTAATGGTAAAATGGTAAAATAAAAGTACATGTGTGAATTAAAAATGGACTTCCACTAAGTGGCGAGCATGGAAATAATAAACTCTGCGATCTTATTAAATAAACTCTGTCAAAAGTACTATAAGGTTTAAAATGGCATTATAGTTAGTATTCTATTAGTACTTACTATAATGTCAAGTTATACCTTGGAGCATCTTACATACATATCTTTACATCAAGTCCCTTATGTTGTAGGCAGTATGTACTGTTTATGAAGAAGAAGGTAACGGTAGCAACAAAAAATAAAAATCATGTTTATCTAAACACCGTCTAAAATTGATATCCAACCAATCATATTATAATCAATGGTGTAGCCGCATGCTATTGGTTAAGAATCTAAATTCAGAGTGTTTAATTTTTTACTTAAGTTGGCACAACTTAAGTGCTCTATAAAAATATTCGGACACGGCACAAAACTGTAGTTTACCGTAGTAAATGACGTGCTACGTAATTATTTTACGGTTGGTAGACGCGCGTGCGCAACCCTGACGAGTTTTGTGTGAAAGGAGCGTCGTTTGCATTCCTCTCACTGCAGCCAACTTTAGAGAGTAGACATAAGAACAATTGCCATACTTCATTAGCACTGTCTAGCGACACATTTTTACCGGCCACATACTGAGACAGCTTTTTGACCGACTTTTCGCAGGCAACTTTTTTATAAGGTTAACAAATGGCGGATTTTGTCATCATAATAATTTATCGCCTCTGTGGTCTAGGGGTCCAGGTGTTGGACTTGACTTCTTGAGGTCCCTGGTTCGATTTCCGGGTCGGGCAAAATAAAGAAAATTCGTTTTTTCCGATTTTCTAATAAGAAAATGTTGGTCGGATCGGATATGTGCCCGGTCCGCGATAGGCTTGCCACCTATCACATTGTGGGACTTAGTGTCTTCGGCTAGTCGTGGGTGCCCTGGTTGATCCTCTGCCAACCTCTCCGGGGATATGGGAGTGAAGATAATTTTCAGCTTATGTATTTACCTTCAAACGTGAAAACACAGTGGCAAGCATTGACGTTATGGCAACAGGATAAAGTACAGCGTTTTACCAAAACTAAGCGAATGTTTTCAGGACTCTACCACCGATTATTGTAAAGTTTTATTATCTTTAATGCTATTAATCAGCTCATTTACAATTTTAAGATACGAATAAGTAGTCATCTATTTAAATAAATGTTTATTGCTAAGCTAACGCTGTAAAGTAAACCGGTTGGCTTTTCCAATAAAATTTGATAGTATAATTAGTTTAAAAAATAGCGACTAAATTTCACGCGCTGCCAAATATCCAGGTATAAAACATCCATCCTAAATCTTCGGCGAATCGCCTGAACTGTTAGTATTCAACGCTTGGTCCTGAGTTTAGTCAACTGACAGCCTGTCCCAGCTCCTCACGGGCGGACAACTACTGTTGTTATTATACATATATACATATAAACCTTTCTCTTAAATCACTCTATTAAAAACAGCATCAAAATCCGTACATGAAAAATTGTTCATATTGTATTTTTTCACTTTTAAATTTCTCTTTTTGCTGTTATATATAAGTTTTTAAGACTACAAACGAAAACATGGACAACAATGTGATGCCAGCATGTGACTCCACACCAATGCTGAAATGAGCATTATCGCCTCTAGAGCGTGAAGAGCTTAGTTTGGTTTCTTGCATTAAGGCACAGATAAGAAATATCACATGACGTCTTAATACAGGAAAAAAAATGTACTTCACATGTTTTATAATAAAATAAAGTTATAAGAAATGTCAATTATAAAACGTTTCCTAGCTTTACAATAAGCAACCACAAAGTCTTGCAAGTTATATAAAGAAGATGGAAACGTTGCGGCTCGCGATGGGATGGCATTCTCTGCATAATTCATTTAATGACAGAAATCATTTCATTTATAAATAGCAACTTTAATATTGCATCGAGGTTAAAGTATATCCAATCATTTAGGTAGAATATAATGTGTTCACTTTAGATAGGTTTTAATTTATTTATTAAAGCGCCATCTTTCGATTAGGTATTTACGAATCTCATAACACATTTATGAGAATAGGCGTGAGATGCTATGACTGCTTTCTATGTCCAGCGGGGTTATTCAGTTTCTTTTTAGTGTTGAAATAGCTGCCAAATGACGTGTTTTATATTTGCTATCTCCTGTGACTAACAAAACAAAGGATATAGCAAATACAAAATATGATATTTGACAGCTATTCGATGTACAATTTACCATTACCAGTGATCATCACTAAAAACATACTAAATAGCCCAGCAGACCTGCTAACAAGCTTGTATCATCGTCGCTATGGTAGTTAACATCTATCGAAAGTGTATAAATTAAACAAGAATCAATTTCCGTCAAAATCTGTTTACTGTACTGGATTAAACAGGCGTTGCTATGGAAAAGCTCGGATTTTTTTTATTAGGTTGCTGTTAGTACTGTCTTCTCGGTAATCACGTTCGCTCATAAAGTTCTGGCTTAATTTGCCATTATTTTTCTTCTACAACCTTTCATACAAAAGCCACGATGACTCAAATATTGCAGCCCCCATAAATTCTTCGTGAGTTGAAAGCTTATTCTTAGCAACAATTATAACTTTCATAAAATAACTAAGGTCTGTTCACACGATGAAGACGATCTGGTGCGATGAAGATATATTCTAAATACATAATCCATCCTAAACCACAGTGTCTTAGGAACTAACCAAATTTTGTACTGTTTTTTTCTTGGTGAACCGGAACTAATAGGCTGTGGGTCAATAAAATGCGTCTCCTGGGACTTACGCTCCTGTCTGCTATAATCAGTCCTTAGTTACGACTTTTCTAAAATGGTTGTTTGAGTTATCCATGCGCAAAATAAGTCTCTATTCATAAAATGGCCTTATTATCTGTGTTAAATCTTATTATAATTAACATCGTATAACATTATAGGTATAATTCAATTCGTTATTGACGTTTATCCCAATTCATTATCTGTTATGTAATTGACATTGTACATTGTACGTTTGTTATTGTTACGAGGTGACAAGGAGATAGTAACCTTCATTCAAGTAAAATTAACAACCTAATTACTTCAATTTATCTCAATCATTATCTTAATGCACTATTATAAAATAAAAAAGTCGCCTCTATCGCCTCATGATCCAGTGCTGTAGTTGCTTACATGAGCTACGGGGTACGATTCCCGGGTGCCGGGTAAACAGTAGGTGCTCCAAATGGGATAAGTGCCCGGTTGGTATTGGGTTACCACCACTAGCAGAGCAAGAGCATTCAGTGAGAAACGAAGATAGAAGATAGAGATTTGTCAGATTGTTTTTTTTAAATCTCCTAATTCGTTAATTTTAAGGAAAGGTAGCTTTGATTTTGAGATAATCCTCCATCCTTTAAAACATAAAAACCACATCAAGAATAATTTAGTATTTTTCTCAAGACATGACTTACTTGTAGTAGCAAAAAATGTTTGACTTAGAACCGTCTAGAATCATATTCAATTATGTTTCTAGATGTTTTAAACGTACATCCGCAAATGTTTTAAAACTTTATTATTTAGTGTTAGAAAAAGTGCGACGGATAAAATATATTAATCTGTACTTTTCGAAGTATGTTACGTAAAGGTCGTCAGGTCGGTATTGTACCTATTGTCTTCAAATTATCACTTGTTCAAACTAAGGGGCAAATGACTCGCTGTGTGTTTCATCTTCATAATATGTATAACCATATATTTTCGCTTTCGACATAAAATTTTGGAAAACATTTTATACAACACTATCTATGCTTTGGTATCTTATATAATATCTCAACTCTTGTCTCATACGTAACAAATTTTGATTAAGCCAAAATGTTTTTTTAACTTTAATAAAAACGACGTTGCCGGTAATTGGATATAATCCGGTTGGCCACTTATTGTGGTACCTTTGACTAATCAAAAGTGCACTGGTCCTTTGCTTATCTCTTTGCGGATACTGGCGTTTAGATCTTACTTTAATTTTTACTGTAAATTTTTTTATATGAGAGGTCATCGAATAAGAATCCTGCATTCCTGATGGTAGGAGACAACCATGGCTTATAGACACTAAAGATGTTTAAGGTACGTTCTGGCCGCAGGCCCAGTTTGAAGGCCTATTGTGCAAGTCTACTGCTACCCTACCCTCTCTCCAGACCGGAAGATTATGGAGACAGTATTGAGGAGAGACTATTGTAAGGTGATGGATCCCTACTGGTCAAGTTGCTGCACAGCACGCGACCACCAGTGATCTTGTTGGTAATCACCCATTTAAGTTTGCTCGCTTCTCGTGAGCTACTAGGCAAAGAAAAATATAGTCTACTAGCTGCCCTAGCGAACTTCGTCCCGCCAACATTCGGATAAAAACTATCTTATCTTTAAAGATGAACCAAAGTACAGATATATGTGAAATTTTATCTAAATCGGTTCAGTAGTTTTGGAGTTTATTGGCAACATACATCGTAACACAAGATTTTATATATGTATATAAGATTAAACACAGTGGACCCGGACAATCGTTCATATGTTCGCTAGCTTGTACCATACAACTAAAACATTTAAGAAATATTCTCTAGCGTCTACTCATTAGCTCTTTTACAGTTTTAAATATACTAGTGGTTGCCCGATGGTCGAAATTCGACTATGATAAACTTTAATATCTTGTTTATAAGAACGCCATCTTCATTTCTCAAGATCAACTACTTTGTTTTCAAACTTTTTAGTGCGCCATCTGTGATCTTTTATCGTTATCATTAATATATTTGACACAAAATGCATGGTAGTGTGGGTAATGTTATATTTATTCATTTAATGTACTTTGTAAACATTATCATTAAATAGTATTAGCTTTCTGCTCTTCTCCTACACATAAACTATAAATCTGCCAAATTTCATACTCCTCCGTCAGCGCGATTTTCGTAAAAAGGGGTCCAAAGTTTTTACTTCACGTATTAACATATAGATTTTTCCCGTTTTGCTACTTAAAACTTTAGAAGTAATTCAGCAGTATTGTTTTAAGGTTACAAAGCAAGTGGATCGTTGAACCGTGGGCGTACAAATTTTATCACTTGATAACGTTAACTCGCTTGTTGTTTTGCAGAATTTTATGATTAAAGTTTTTTCACATTGAAACAATTTGGCGGAATAACGTTTCTTCGTTGGATAAACGAACAAAGACACGGCTCTCTCGGTGGTAGGCAAAAGTGGCATATAAACACCGCAGATGTTATGAGTGCGAGTTCTTGTGGCTGGGGTATTAGATATGAAGTGTAAGTTATCAGGTATTCTGCGCTCCGGACGTGAACACTACAGTGCTAAACACTGTGGTTCAGCGCTCTACCATTAGCAGTTTTTTTGGTAATGACTTATAAGTGTTGAAAGTTAATGCTAATGCGTCCATAATTTCTTATTATTCGTAAATACTATTGTAAATGCGAAAGTTTGTTTGTCTGTCTCTTACTCTTTCACGGCTTAAAGATATGAAATTTGATGTACATATCTGCAAAGAACTATGCTTAAACACGGGCTAATTTTTTTTATTCAACCCCAAAAGTGCTGCAAATCTATTATACGCCGACGGAGTCGCGGGTAAACAGCAAGTTTACTGTTATTAAGAGTAAAATAGGTACGAAACTGTTGATAGACTGGTAATTGATTTCGATTGTGTGGTCTGTACCTAGCATAATGTACCTAAATACCTTAGTTATGTAACACGGCCGTGGATTGTGTTGGTACCCACGTGCGTCTTATCAACGTAGCCATATCGCTTCGATACGTTGCCATAAAAAATTTAAATAAATCCGCTTTTAAATGCGAGACGGTTATACCAAGGTGATTCGATATTTGATAACACTTAAAAATGCACTTTAAGCAGATGCATTAAGAATCAAATTCGTCCAAGGGCTTCTAATGTTCAGGTGATAAACCTACCCAGAGAGAGACCGGTTTCGTATTTTGTCTAGACTTCCTATTTCTTTATTAAATTAATGTATCTAGATATTAGATATACACATATAGTCACTCGACCACAAAATCAAAATCGGGGTTTATAATTTGAATATTAAATTATTTCATTATCATTCTTAATAAATATTCATTAATAAATTGAATTGAAATCGCTCTGTCAGAAGGTACTTTTTTTAAAACATATTTTTGTTAATCACTACTACATAGTATAAAACAAAGTCGCTTCCTCTGTCCCTATGTCCCTTTGTATGCTTATTCCTTTAAATCTACGCAACCGATTTTGATGCGGTTTTTATTAATAGATAAAGTGATTGAAGAGGAAGGTTTGTATGTATATTTCATAACCGTGCGAAGCCGGGACCGGCCGGTAGTCTTTTAAATATAAACTGAAGTCAAAGGTCAACTTTAAACGGAATTAAATCAAACCTAGTAATGTTTGAGTTTCTAAAAAATACGTTCAGTAATTGAGGTTTCTTTTGTCTCTAGGAATTTAGGTCAAAATTCGTCCTAAGACAACCTTTTTATATGAAAACTAGCTGACCCAGCAAACTTCGTATCGCTTGACATTAATGCTTCGACAGTAGCGCAGTCTGTCGGATCCAATGTAAAATATTCCAAAATCAACAACTACTTATTATTAAAAAAATAATTAAAAAAAAAATTTCCATGAGACCAAATTGTGAATCCAAACCATTCCCGAATTCCCTTGAACACACACAAAAAGTTTCATCATCATCGGTCTTGTCGTTTAGAAGGCGTTCAGTGACAAACACACGAACACAAGAATATTTTAATTTATATTCAGTAAATTATGTTAACTCATTACCATAAGCATGGCATGAACATGATGAGTAAGAAAACATATTTGGCTTCCCTGAAGCCCGTTAAAGATTTAACTAACATTTACTATTATTATTTCTAATCGCTGTTAGCACAGATTTTATATGTTATGTCAGATGTAATACTCTTAAGACCTAGATGCTAGGACAAAAGGAGGGCTATTATTACGTTTTTTTAATACAAACTGCTCTTGTAGGGTTCTTTTAAAGTCTGATGAAGTTCTAAAAACCGCGAGGATGGCAACACATTAGTAATATTAAAAAAAGGGTTCTTTTTGTGTCAAATTCAAATTCAATTCAAATTCATGGTACCTAAGATGTACCTGCAATAATGTCAAATTGTGACATTATTGCAGGTACATCTTAGGTACCATGAGTTAATTATCAAATAAATACAATCATATTATTACGTTTATGAAATGTCAAAAATATGAAAATGATAATAACAATTTACTGCAGAAATCCTATTAATATTATAAATGCGAAAGTTTGTTTGCTTGTTTGTTTGTTACTCCTTCCCGCAACTCAACCGATTTCCATGAAATTTGGCACACACATAGATTTCAACTTGGGTTAAAACATAGGATAGATTTTACCTCGAAAAAAAGTTCTTGTGGGATCATTAACCACGAGGGCGACGCGCGACGCCACGGGCCACAGCTAGTATAACATAAAACATTTAAGTATGACATTTGAATTTTTATGGATATACTTACTCGTTCAACTTTAAAAATTGTTAATTCGTCCATAATTGGTATATTTCTGCAACACTAACATCCTTTGTATTGGTAAGATAAGTGTGGCCAAAAATTTTTTTTTTAATTGTGTAGACGAGTTCGGAAAACCTTTTTATTTAAATATTCACTTTTCCAGGGAAAAACTGGCTTACGGGCTAACGGGCTGGCTGATGGAAAATAGGTGCTAATTTTGAAGATTAATTAACTCTCCTTTAAAAATATTTTTTTTAGAGTCTGCAACACATCAGTAACTCACCCAGATTGGTACCACCGCCTCACCTATTCCTGCCGCCATAACGTCAGTGCTTGCCATTGACGTGTGCTGGTTCGGAGGGTAAGGTAGCCGGTATACTTACTTTGGCTCGAGGCCTAACATCCCGGCCTTTGGTGTCTTTAGGCGGCGTGAATTTCATACCGTACCATCTGGAAATCCGGCTGTTTGCCTTCCA
This sequence comes from Calephelis nemesis, assembly GCA_002245505.1. Classification (NCBI taxonomy): domain Eukaryota; kingdom Metazoa; phylum Arthropoda; class Insecta; order Lepidoptera; family Riodinidae; genus Calephelis; species Calephelis nemesis. The sequence continues at coordinate 106,621 of NJDD01002047.1, forward strand.
ATACCATAAAAAAAACTCTGTGGGCAACAGTAACTATATTCCGTCAGGTAGCCTGTTCGCTTGCTTGCCGGTTCATCACATATTTTTTTCTATAAAAAAGTATTTTACAAGACTACTTTCCGAACTCGTCCAAACAGTTTGAACAACCTGAATAAAGTATTTTAAAATTTAAGCAACACTTCAAAGGCAAATAGGTGCACTATGGTTATTATTATTTTACATACATACATATCTTCACGCCAAGTCCCTTACGGGGTAGGCAGAGAGTACCTAGTTCCAGACCTCACGATTCTGACAAACCTGTCTAGCTTCCTTCACATTCACTACCCAGAATCAGACTCAGAAATATCTTTATTCACTTGAACCATACAAGTGGTATTTGTGCGCATCGACATTTTTTTTAAACTACCACCGGTCGGAACGCGGCCACACACTGAGAAGATCCGGCGAAAGAAACCCAGCGGGCTTGTCTTTTTTCAATTTTATAACATGTATTATTTTATTTTCTCCTTAATTTCTTACCGGATCTTTCTAATTCTACTGTACCTTTCTGAATTTTGAAATGGTCGGTGTTGTGCAGTTTGTATTAATTGTGCCTTTAAATTATATTTCAAACTTCCAATTCATTTGTAACAAATTTAGAAATATGCTACCCATAACTATAAACGATTTACTGCAGATCACGTTTTATTATGTTATTAAAACCCTTCTCGTTTGAGAACTTTATTGAAACACTTATCAATTTCATGTCGAATGAGTTAACAATATTATAACGACTGGAATTACCGTTATCGTCATTTCTTGTGATGGAAACTCTTGTGTTTATTGATGCGATCAAAATAACTAGTTTTTCCTAGGTATTTCTGTGGTTAGTTCCATTATCCGTACGAAATAATATAAACGAGTGGTCGCCCGTTGGTCGAAATTCGACCATAATAAATTTTAATATCTTGTTGATAAGAACGCCATCTTCATTTCTCAAGACCAACTTTACTTAGATTCCAAACTTTAGTGCGCTATCTGTGATTTTTTATCGTTATCATCAATATACTTGTTGTGTGTAAATGCATGGTAGTGTGGGTAATGTTTTATTTATTGATTTTATGTACTTTATAAGCATTATTATTGAAAAATATTAGCGTTCTGCTCTTCTCCTACACATAAACTATAAGTGTGCCAAATTTAATACTCCTCCGTCAGCGCAATTTTCGTAAAAAGGGGTCCAAAGTTTTTGCTTCACGTATTGATATATGATAACACCCGCCATTTTTCATGGGGGG
>NJDD01002047.1:108821-129305 GCA_002245505.1 Calephelis nemesis
AGGATTTTGTGCACTTGACTCATACCTATGCCTAGACTTGTCCGAATCTGCTGATAGGTCACTCTTTTGTCAGTCTCTATGATACGCCGCACACCACTGATATTGTCATCAGTCGTCGCTGTAGAAGGCCGTCCCTCACGCAAATCATCGGTGATATTAGTTCGACCACGTTTGAATTCATTAAACCAGCTGTGGCACGAGATGGGGCTTCATCGTGAAAAGCCAATCGAAGTCTATCATAACTCTCTTGTTGACTTATATGACATCGAAAGTCATAAAAAATCATTGCACGAAAATAGTCTCGGCTTAAATTCATTCTGACGTGCACAGACAATTTTCAATTTGCCGCCAAATCCTAAAACAAATGACAAATGAATGAAATGTATACTCAATATTATTGGTAAAGAGTTCTATTTTCAAAATTTAAACTTATTTTTTTAATATAATGCTTTTAAGTTGCCAGTTCTAAAAACTTTCAGTTTGGCCCTCGTAGTTTAGATATTTGATACATATAAATTGCAATATTTAGTTAAATAAGACATGTAATACATTACGTAACATGAAAAAGTTTGCAATTTTTAAATTACTTAGCAAATTTTTCTAGATTTTCTCCTAAATCTTTAAGCTCTAAAAAAAGAAAAGCATATTGATCTAGGTTTTTGATTTTTGCGCTTAGTAACAAGTTTGGTCATCACTATCATTACATAGTTTATAACAGTCGCGTTCTCTGTCTGTATGCTTAAATCTTTAAAACTGCGCAACGGGTTTTGATGCGGTTTTTTTAATAGATAAAGTGCTTAAAGAGGAAGGTTTATATGTATATTGTACACCCGTGCAAAGCCGGGGCGGGCCGCTAGTTCATTATAAATGGTAGAAAATACTTGGTATAATCAAATGTACATACGGCAGTACATCAAGTTACTGAAACCTGTGAAAATATCTCCCTCGAAAATGAACGGTAAGTACTAGAAACTAAAGTCCATAATTGTTTGCGATATTTTGTCAGATTTAGGATGTTGGACCTGTCGCTAACTGTTTATAAATTTAAATTGATAGTAAACAAATTCCTTTTAATCATAATATTTATGATTGATAAACATATCGATCAATGCCTAAGCTGACCTGATTAATACTCTACCGTTTTGATCACATGTATCATTTTATCATATAATTACGTTCACAATTATATAATAACAGCTGTCCTTATGAATTCAAATCCGCTCGGTTCGTGCATTGCGAATAATATGTAATCCAACAAATAACAAACCTTGGAAATCGGTCCAACAGCTTTTGAGTTATAAGTGTGGTTTATAATATAATAAACTAGCAGCCAGCCCCGGCTTTGCTCGGTTATGAAATATACATAAAAACCTTTCTCTTCAATCATTTTATCTATTAAACAAAACGTATGGAAATCGTTGCGTAGTTTTAAAGATTTAAGCATACAAAAGGATATAGGGACCGAGTAAGCGACTTAGTTTTATACTATGTATTAATGTTATAATATTATAATGTTATAATAAATACTTATGTAATGTTGTTAAAAAAATAAAACATATTTAAAAGTGAATTAAAAATACAGGTTAAAGACGACGTAATAGTTTTATGTCAGGAGATTAGTCTTCTTTTTTTCATCTAATTAAATAATATTTAACAGAACCTCTATTTGCAGTGTGCGAAAGTATATTTTAAAAGTAAAATTGAAAAAAAAAACGGATTCTAATTTCAATATACCGTGCACTGGTGGTAGAGTGCTGTGTAACAACTTGCCCGGGTTTCCTACCCGGGCAAGCTTCCACACCGCCTTGCTTACTCTTGCCTCTATAGTGTTTGTCATGTTCTGGTCTGGAGAATGGGAGAAGCGGTAGACTTGCACAATAGCCAATGGGCCATTCATTCACAGGAAGATACACCTGTAACTTCTATGGTGTCTATACGCCACTATTGTCTCTTACTATCAGGAGAGCCACGTGCTTGTTTGCTGAACTATTAAAATAAAAAGGTCAAAGTATACAAAAATGAGTATTTTCCTTGATTTCTCTGATATCAAAGATCATATTCATACTTGATGGCAAAAAGACCATCTCGCTAGTACGCGCTTTCGAAAAAAAAAGTTGTTAATATAGGTTTACTAATTAATGACGGAGAAATCGACTAATGTACATAAAAAATAGAGGCGTCGAACACATAAATCCTTTTTTTGAGTAGTTCAAAAACTGCGGCTGCAAACACATACGAATAAAAATAATAGAACAAATCAAACGTTTATATAAAAAAAATATAAATTTTAAAATACTAGCAATATCTGTCATTAAGCAGTTTTTTTAGCCTTTTTAACTGTAGTGTTCGCTGTTATCTTTTTGAGTTGGATGGTACGATTTTCTGAATAACGTGCGTTTCTTATTGTCTGGAAATCTGTCTGGGTCTTTGCATTTCTTTCACATAATAAAATATAATAAATATCCCTATGTAAGTTACATAAATTGAATTTAACTCCAATTAAACAAATTATATGCTAGTTATATAGATGTTAGTCAATAATACATAGATGATATAAATACTTAAATAGATATCCGAATAAATTTAATAAACATTCAGACCCGGAAATGACATTTAAATATTCATCACACAAATACCGAATCGAACCCGAACCTCACGGTTGATCGCTTTGGCCAGGACATGCCTGGCCAATCGCTAGCCACTCGCTAGCCACTCGAGCAACGAGGCTGTCAATAAATGATTTTTGAATTTTTTTTGTGTAATATTGCAACATGTGCACCGAAATATTAGGACATCGCTTAATGGTGGACCTTTGCTGACAAACCATGGCATACATACACACAAACTAATATCTTCTTCGCTTCTTCTTCTTTTGTTATCTGCGGAGTAGGTTGAGAGTATCGAGTGTGAAGTGTCACAATTTCTACAGATCTGCCTAGTTTCTTCTGCATCCATAATTCTGTAACCCCCGACGGAAATAAGGGATTTTATAAGTTTGACGTGTCTGTGTATGTGTCTGTCTGTGGCGTCATAGCTTTTAAACGGATGGAACGATTTCGATGCGGATATTTTTGTTAGAAAGCTAATTGAGATGGTTCTTAGCTACAATGCATATAGGTTTTTTCCAGGGCTATTAAAAGCTTTTAATTTTAAGTTTATGATGGGGTGATGAAAGATCTTGAGACTTGGCACTCGATATTCTCTGACAGCCCCGTAAGGACCGTGGCGTGAAGATATATGTGTATGTATACAAAAACGCTGGTTTCGGAAAAATATGACAGGATAACATTTAAGTTTTTGAATTTGATATTTAACCTAAAATATTTAATAGGTATTGCCTAGAAAACATTGTAGTTAATAGTTTTTTTAAGACGTCGTAAACTCGAAAGATCAATGAACAGGTCATTCACTGAAAATAATACAGGCATAGCATAATAATGGAGTCGTTTACCTCATTCTTCAGTATCCTGCGGAGAACGTCGAGATTGATGGTAATAGATTAAGATTATCGCCTATGTTGTCCAGGGGTTCGGCGTCGGACTTGATTTCTTGAGGTCCCGGGTTCGCTCTCTGAATTAGGCAACAAAAAAATAGAAAATGTATATTTTAAATTTTCTAATAAAAATAACGTCGCCTGGGATTCGATATGTGCTCAATTGTCGATAGCCTGATAGCCTTGCATTGTGGCACTTACTATCTTCGGATAGTCGTTCGAGCCCTGGTTGTGCCTCTGCTTACCCCTTCGAGACGTGACCGCATTTTTATAAGGAAAGGAAACCTGGGTAACTTCGTATCCCCATCTGTATAATCCCCAAAATATATGATGGCTTTTAAGAGGACGCTTTCCTTCATTTGTTTCAGTGATGATCGAAGTATATTTATTTCTATAAAATCTAATGTCTTTCGATTTTTTTTAATTTTATGGTAGTAGTTATCAATGTTTTTAAAGAAAATAATAAATGTGCAAAAGCTGTTCCAAAAGAAGTTTTAGTGGCATTTTATACTAGAACTAATAAGCGAATGACCTATCCACAAGTTATTAAAACTTTCGAGACTAAGTATAATAAGATGTATAATTTGTAGCTAATTTATTATACAGTCACATTATCATTATTAATTATTTATTTGTAAAAGTTGATTATGTTTGAACGCGTACATAAAATACAAGTTATAGTTAGTTTGAATTAGTTAATATTTGTATTAAATATTAAATTCAGATGTTCAAAGCATATTACAAATCCAAGTCATTTTGTGACCATATTGAATAGAAGAATAACTGGAAAGATCACTCTTAAATGTTAAATTAGTAATTACATTTTGTTAGCTAAGAATGCCGCTATCCAATTAGTATATGACTTGGAATATAAAATATATTTTGTGAAAATCGTAAACATACAGACATAAACAACCAAAAAACATACACAAACGAACTTCCTCTTTTAAAACCAGTTAACAAAATTGAATTTATATTTACAAGAGCCGGGTTACATTTATAACACAAAAACTCTGAAGCGATTTTTATGATATCTGATTTGTTTAAACGTGTAAATGGCGGATAGAAAAATCTAAAATTAATATAAATTCCTTAGTATTTTGCTATCTATTATTAATATTCTGCAAAACGGTAATTTATTAATATTAAACAAAAGCGTTTAATTTCTGTATACATAATTTTATTACAATAAGTGAAACTCATGTTTTCCTTATTTTGACTTTTGTTTGATGTCAGGGACCGAGTATTTATGAAACAATAGATTTAAGTTAGTACTTTTAATTACTCGCCATTGTAGTTTTTTTAGTTTAGTCGTAGTGTATTTATTATTTTAGGGATCGCCTTTATTTTATGGTCTAGCGGTTCAGGTGTTGGACTTGACTGCATTAGGGTTCCGGGTTCGAAAGCCAGGTCGGACAGCAAAAAGAAAATTTGGTTTTTCCAATTTTCTAAAAAAATGTTGCTCGGGATTGGATGTGTGCCCGGTTGCCACCATGACATTGGGGGACTCAGTGTCTTCGACTAGCAGTGGGTGCAAACAAATTTACTTACCTCTATATCATGTACTTCATCCAGCATCCTCGTCACAGATTCGCATAGTCACACACACAGAAGATTATTTTGCTGGATTGCCTACCTGATTAGCCTCAATTAATCTTAATAAATATAAATTACGTGTCACGTTGTTTATCCGCGATAAACTCCTAAACTACTTAACCGACTTCAATCAAATTTTCACACCGTGTTAAGTTTAATCCAACATGAAAGATAATATAAGCTTACACCTTAATTTTCGATCAAACAAATTTGTATCAGTAAAGGGCCTTAGAGTGAAGAATCTCGACCAATACTTTAAGAAGCTCTCACTACAATCCTGGATTAAGAATCGGATTCAGAATGCAGCAATTTTGAGGACGGCAAGCATTGTGCGGAGATTTCTCAGTCTATCTCCTAGATCACTAACGGCTTAGTTACAAGAACACCGTCTTCGGAATACTATTCTTATGCTTATATTTTCAATTCAGTTTTAGGAGTTTAAGGCGTGTTTTGAAAAAATAGAGAGTGACATTTTAAGATGCGCGCGCATCTGTAACACAAAAGTAACATCACGAAGTTGTCTGCTTTAGAAATACGTTTCTACATTCACCACACGTTTTAGTTATATACAAGTGAGATATATATATTTTTTTTAATAATGCCATACATGCATTTACATTAGTACACGTATCTTTTTTATATGTATCAAATGTATAAACATAGGAAATAAGAGACGTTAAAAAATGATCATAATAATAATAAACTCTTTCGTTGTAAAACTATACCATAAAAGTGTTACATGTTACATTTACTGTTGAATTGTTGTTGAATTTTTACTGTTGACGTATTTCAAGTGTAACGAATGTACCTACCTACGAAATAAAGACGACAAATTGAATTGGAAATGACATATAGGTATACAAAATACCATTTAATCGCTAGCAAGCGTTCTCTCTGACACAATCCCCGTTTAGAAGACATATCACAGGAAGGAAAATATGAGTGTTTATCGTAATAAACGCATACTTTCGCAAGAATATAGAAATAGTAACCAAGCAATTAAACTGATTTAGGCCCGCCATATACAATCGTATTTCCCTTACGGAATTCCGTTGCGAATTCAGAAACAAAATGGCGTCCGTACAAATCCACTCAAATTCCGGAAAAAATCCTGACGTGTATAGCAAGCCCATAGATTTGTTTCGTTATAATTTTTTTCGAAATTTAATTCGGTAACAAAATCGCGAATGTACAAGTGGCGGGCCTAAGTAACTATGTATCTTCACGCTCTTATCCTAAACAGGTAGGCAAACATACTAGAGTACGTGTTTGAAAACGTATTATAACAATTTTCTGTTTCGGATTGAATGTTCCATTTACGATTTATCGATAAATATCAGTAAATATCGGATTTTTAATGTCACTTTCTCGTAACTACTTATCTAAATACTTATGATAATAGTTGACTTTGACACAACTTATTAATTATACGCATGTTGGTTATCAAAGTAGTACTTAAATGGCGATAAATTCCGCTTTATTAGGATATAACAATTTACAACGGCATATCAAAGAGAAACCTTGGGGTACGACTGTACAACTTCCTGAAAATTTAACGTAAAAACTATTAATTAAATAAGATTTTTCAAGACTCTTCTCTTTTTTTGTGATATTAAAAGGCAAACGAGCGGACGGATGTCCTGGTGGATTTCCTAATTGAATAAGATTTTCTCAGACTATTTTCTTTTGTTTATGATTTTGGAAGGCAAACAAGCAGACGGATTTCCTGATGGTCAGAAATTCACGCCGCCTAGAGACACCAAAGGTCGAAATGGAGCGCTGCCAACCTAAGGCCGGGATGTTAGGCCTCGAGCAAAAGTAAGTTTAGCGGCTACCTTATGGCGACAGGAATAGGTATGGCGGTGGTACCAATCCGGGTGAGTCGCTGTGAAACTCTACCACCTAGTAGGATGTCACGGTGTTAATGGCGGTAAGCCTGTGCTCGCCTTTTACGAGCTGCCTGGCAGGAAGGCAGATAATCTATTCTGCAAAGGAGCCCGAACCAACACGGGGAAAAAGTATTTTATTATGTTTATAATAAAATTATTTGTATCCATTGGTCATAGCTAATAATTAATATTTGAACTTCATGAGACTGCTCAGTTCCAAGACTAAGTGTAGAAAGTTACAGAATAAGTAATTAAATTCTACGTTTCGCAAACCGTTTAGATAATTGAAATTTCATAAATTACGTAACGACACGGACGCTTCAATATGGATAAATTGTCATCAACATTATTCATCCTCAGTTTCGGAAAAATAAAATTATTAAAGTCATTTTTAATTATTCCAAAATTGGGAAAATAGGGTAAATCCCCATTTGTTTAAGTTCTATTTAGGTCGTTGTACATCATAGTTACACCGTAATGCTCTGATAAACTCCCAAATTGGGAAAATACTGAGTTGCTACGGTTTATCTCCATTTATCCAAGTTTTGTTATGGTCGTTTCACTCTTAATTACATCGTGATGTTTTGATAAACTCCCAATGTGGGAAACAAGAAGTTGCTGCGGTTTATCCCCATTTATCCTAGTTGTGTTTGAGTCGTTTCACTTTTGGTTACATCGTGCTGCTTTGATAAACTCCAAAATTAGTGAAACAGGGAGTTTTTTTTTATGATATTGGAAGGCAAACAAGCAGACCGATTTCCTGATGGTAAGAAATTCCCGCCGCCTAGAGACACCAAAGGTGGTAATGAGGTGTTGCCAACCTGAGGCCGGGATGTTAGGCCTTGAGCAAAAGTAAGTTTACCGGCAACCTAACCCTCCGAACCGGAACACGTCATGACGTTATAGCGGCAGGAATAGGTAAGGCGGTGGTACCAATCTGGGTGAGTCGCTGCGAAACTCTACCGCCTAGTCAGATGTCACGGTTTTAGTGACGGTAAGCCTTTGCTCGCCTTTTACGAGCTGCCTGGTAGGAAGGCAGATGGTCTATTCTTCAAAGGAGCCCGCACCAACACGGGCAAGAAATTAAGTTATTAATTTATTACTAAGTTAATAATTAAGTTGAAATAGGGAGTTGAGCTTGAGTCGTTTCACTTTTGGTTACATCGTGCTGCTTTGATAAACTCCAAAATTATTGAAATTTGAAGTTGCAAGACTCAAGCACATCTAGGATAAATGGAGATAAGCCCTACGGCTTATTTCCATTTATCCTAGTTGTGCTTAAGTCGTTTCACTTTTGGTTACACCGTGAAGCTTTCATAAAATGTCAACAATTGTGTTTACGGTCGAAATCAAATGATAATTAACATTTTGTATGTACTTAATGACTGATAAAAATTAATTGATGTCTCTGAGAGCGGATACCCAACGAAACCCAAGACACATAACGTCAAAATTATACAGATTAAACACTTGTCTCGAGTGTTGCTAATGCTAAATCGATTTTAATTATGTAGATATATTTTTGGTTAGTAATAAATATAGCTTTAAATATAGAAATCTGAAAATGGGATTACGGGTTTTAGAAATCGCAAAAAAATATTAAAGTATTTTCTCATTTTAGTAGTATAAACAAAATCTAAAACTCTGCACATATTTAATATAATTTTCTTTCTGTTCTAGGTAAGTCACCACACCCAAAGTATGCAATCGATAAGGAACTTTGCTGGAAGAATTTTAACATGTAGGTAAGTTTTCCTTGAAGTAGTATTAAGATTGGATTTTCCAAAAACGCATCACCTCACCCGTATTATTAAAGGTTAAGCTGAGTGTTATACTTTGATATTTAGTCCCACAATATGCAAAGGTTCAATCTATAACCAACCTGACACTTATTCAACCATAGGCAACGTTGTGTCAATTAGAAAATTAAATTTTACGTTGAGCGACCCAATCCGGGAATTGAACCCGAGGTTGAACATGCGTTATGTTGTCGTCTCCAACACTATACCACTAGATGAGGTAGTCCACTTTGAGCACCCAATATTTCGGCACCTGAACATTCGGCACCTATCCTAGTCCACTTTGAGCACCAATTGGTATTTTTGGCAGGTGCGCAAAGTGGACACCAATTTATTTTTCCATTTGTGTCCACTTTCAGCACCTATAATACAGGAGGCTATTGCTGGCCGCCAATGGTTCTTCGACAAGATGAAATTAAATGAAACATATCGATAAAAGTCACTTAAATGTATAATTCTTAGTGACAGAAACAAAGGATGATATTTATTGAAAAAAGTCAGTCTTACGTCATACTTACTACACACTAACTATTTTTAAATGTCTTTATAAATTTCTTTTGCTACTGTCTAGTGATTGCGTACATATTTTGTTGTTAATAGCTTAAATTAATATAAAGAAAAATAAAATTATTTAGTATCAAAATCGCAGTTTTTCAATGCAGTGGCCAAGGGAAATAAGGCCACTTTTGTAATCCTCTATTATAATATAATAAAGAAAACTTATAATAGTAAGAAAGCTTAGTTATTGAAATTGAAATAAGACCGACTTTGCAAGAAATGTGATATGTGTAAAAACGGGTTGTAATTTATAATATTTAAGATTTAAATAAGGCTGATTGTGCAATAAATATGATGTTTCCTGTATATAATAGTCATATTCATATATTTAATAAATATAGAAAGAGTTACAATTAGGTAAGATTTCACCAAAACTTATTACGCAACAAAGGTGGTTAATAAAAAGTAAAAAAGTTTTATGACAAACTTAGGTTAATATATTTTACAGAGATTTTTATTATTTTTTCAACTTCATGTATATCGCAATAATATATCTTGTGTTTACAAAAGTGTATTTTCAAATTAATATACATTTAAGTGACTTTTATCGAGTTGTTTCATTTAATTTCGTCTTGTCGAAGAACCATTGGCGGCCAGCAATAGCCTCCTGTATTATAGGTGCTGAAAGTGGACACAAATGGAAAAATAAAATGGTGTCCACTTTGCGCACCTGCCAAAAATACCAATTGGTGCTCAAAGTGGACTAGGCTAGGTGCCGAATGTTCAGGTGCCGAAATATTGGGTGCTCAAAGTGGACTACCTCCACTAGATCACAGAGATGATATCAAAAAACCCATTTTTTAGTTAAGTCCACATAATCTTTAGGGTAAAGGCACACTTACAAGTAATTAACATATTTTATTATTTTAATTTTTGAGTTCGGTGGACTGATTTAATTATATGATTAACTAGCTGTCCCGGCGAACTTCGTTTCACCCGTTCAGTATGGAAAATAATAAAGTATTGTTTTTCCCATTCTCCCTGCAATATTCACGATTTTTCTCTTCATGAGAACCTTCTCCTGATAATGACTAACACAATAAACAAATAATTAACCAAATCGGTCCAGTCGTTCAAAAGTTATGCGCTTACCAACACATTTAGCGATTCATTTGTATATTATAGATATATTTTTGCTTTAGTCTAAAAAATCCAAATTTTCTTAATCAGGGCTTTTGACATGCTTAAAGATATTTTTAAATATATTTTAGTACTACACTAACGACCCTCCCTGGCTTCACACGGTTATGAAATATGCATATAAACCGCCGTCTTCAGTCACTTTGTCTATTAAAAAAAACCGCATCAAAATCCGTTGTGTAGTTTTAAAGATTTAAGCATACAAAGGGACATAGGGACAGAGGAAGCGACTTTGTTTTATACTATTACAAACTTAGTTCCACTAGGGATTCTAGGAAAATGATACTAGTTCCATATTGCGCAGTCGAGTTTTTGTTTTTGTATGTACACTTGTTTCTCAGATAGTATTGACGTCACTTGAATATTAATTTTGTTATATTCATGGAACATATATAATTGCTGTATACATCCTTTACACTTTAGTTGTCTTATAATAACACGGAATAACGTAATAGTAAAATTACACTGATATTGTAGTCTGTATCACATTTTAATAAAGACTATAATACTAGGTTGAACCTAGGCGTACTATACTCCGTAGGTATTTATTAATAAGACTGTGGCCGTCTTATGAATATACACTTAAAGTACTCCCAGGTTCAACCTGATATTAAGATCTTTATTATATTGTGATACATCCTACAATGATGGTAATTCTGCTAATAAATCGTAAGAATCTAGCGTAAAATTCCTTAAAAAAAAATTGTTTTCATTAGCAGTCGGTGTAAAATAAATCGTAAGAATCTAGCGTTAAATTTCTTAAAAAAAGTTTTTTTATTACTAGTTAGTGTAAAATAAATCGTAAGAATGTAGCGTAAAATTCCTTAACCGGTATTAATGAACGGCTGATTGAGTAGAAGCAATTCCATCCCAGTTGTCGGGCGTCTCCCACGCAATAGCCTCATTGCAATGAGAACAAGGTAAATGGGGCAGCCAATGTACTGGAGCTAATGTGTCCCGACTTGTCCCTAATACAATACATTGTTAAATACTCCAAGAGCTTGCGAACTAAACTTAACGCTATACATGACTGTTTCATTAATCGAGGGGTTGGCAGGTCTAGCATCTATTAATATGTAAGGTGGATAAGGATAATCATTAATTGTACGTTATTTTAATGGTTAAAGATCTTAAAAGTGACATAAAAATATATTTACTCAGTTAGTAACGGAAACAAGCAACGAGTGAGGTGAGTATAGATGTAGACAAGCAAGCCGGTGTAGACCAAGCAATACAATGCCAATACAATGCCAACGCAGACCTGCTTTTTCTTTTTGACATTATATGTGTTGGTCGCCGGAATCAGAATCAGAATATTCTTTATTCACATGAACCATACAAGTGGTATTTGTGCGCGTCGACATTTTTTTAAACTACCACCGGATCGGAATCGCGGCCTCACACTGAGAAGATCTGGCGAAAGAAACTCAGCGGGCTTGTCTTTTTTCAATAATAATATTTACAATATAATCTAGCTTAAAAATACAAATTACAATCTGATTTTAACTTAAAATAAAAGGTACAACAAATTACATTACAAATAGCAGTGGGAGATTGAAATCTCTATCCCCAAGCATGTTCATCTTCCAAATAATCTGAGACCGTATAATAGCCTTTTTGAAAAAAGGCCAATGCTTATTCTTTGTCTCTAACCGATGCTATACTTCACTTAGTGAAAGACCTGGTGGACACGATATAGGTTGCTTTTTAGCGCTTAAATTTGTAGAAAGACAAATTCTGCTGGCTACACTTCAATGAAGACAAGGTAAATATGGCAACCTATTTCTTGGAGTTTTATACTTCACAGGCTCTTGCAACAGTAACTTTATAAACAATTTTACTGTCAAAATTCAAACAATTTACTACAATGAAATAATAAAGTTAGAACAGCCAATGTTCTGGAGATATGTGGGTATTGTTTTGTCGTTGATACGTTGATATACTCCAAGAGATGGTAGACGACAACCAAATTATAACGATAAAATATATTTTTTGGAAAGTTTTTTTTTTATATTATAGGAAGGCAAACAAGCAGACGGATTTCCTGATGGTAAGAAATTCACGCCGCCTAGAGACACCAAAGATGGTGATGGTGCGTTGCCAACCTGAGTTCAGGATGCTAGGCCTCGAGCAAAAGTAAGTTTACCGGCTGCCTTACCCTCCGAACCGGAACACGTCATGACGTTATGGCGGCAAGAATAGGTAAGGCGGTGGTACCAATCCGGGCGAGTCGCTGCGAAACTCTACCACCTAGTCAGATGTCACGGTGTTGGTGATGATAAGCCTATGCTCGCCTTTAACGAGCTGCCTGGCAAGAACGGCAGATGTTCTATTCTGCCAAGGAGCCCGGACACATACTCTACACTTACAACATATTCTACAATTGGCGTACAATTATCCTGAAATGCATTTAATGAAGGAATTACTTAATGTAGGTATTTTCTTTTTCCAATATAAAATATACTTTTTCTTAAGAGTGATTAAATTTTGATGATAGTAATTTAAAATACTCATCATACTAATATTATAATATATATGCTATATATTATAACTATTATTATATAATAATATTAGTTTGTGGGTTTGTTTGTTTGTTACTGCGTCACGTATAAACTGTTGAAAGGGTTTCCCTTAAATGCAGCACACTCATAGACGGTAACTTGGATTAACATATAGGATAGTTTTTGTCCCGAAAAAGTATCAATGGGGACATTAAACACGCGGGCAACGCCGCGGGAAACAGCTGGTTTTCTATAAAAAGTAAGGTTCTTTTCTATAAGTAATGTTTAAATTTGTACTTGTAATAGGTTAGATATAAATGAATTATTTCATGAGCCTCATTGCAATGAACATAAGGAAAATAAGGCAGCCAATTTCGCTTGTATTCTAACTTGTGTAATATAATAAATGCATTGGAATTTAATACTCTGAGAGCTGGCGGACACTAACTGAATTACTTTTCAATTTATCAAAAATATAAATAGCCATAAATTGTTTTTTTTTTGTAAGTAATTATAAGACGCACAAACAGATAGCACTCTTGGCAAAATACCGCAAACAGCATTGACATGAATGTTACTGGTGCGTCGCTATCTTACTGCCTTAAAGAGTGTAAGTATCGGCTGCCAAATCCTCTAGCCTGGATTATGACAATGACAAGATTATAGCACGCACATTTAAGATAGTAGAACTAGTCTGGGCAAGCTGTTACAAAGCAAACTATCACCTACTTACAGCACAGTACTCAAACTTATTTTAAAATATGTGTTACATTCCATCATAAACTGGGGGTTATCATAGAACCAGTTTGGCAATGCTACATTAATAGCTTTGTTGCCTATAAGAGGGCTGTTTGTTATCATCAGGAAGTGATACCTTCTATTTATCGTAATAAATACCATTCGAAAATTAAGCGTTATTTCGGTTTACTTTCTTTTATAAACGAAGTCATAAACTCTTCGTCTATAATGCTGCTAGTAAATTATGAGCTAAATTATTCATAACATTTTAAGACAGTTTATACGCAATGACATCAGCTTATACGGTATTATAATATTTAGTCCGGTTTGCAAACAAAAGAGACATAACTATTAAGGATTACCAGTGACAGCCGTGAAACTGATATGCAAATGTTTTTTAATGTCGAAGTTAAGAGTCAATGTTTCAATAAACTGGAATGGTCGGGTTTCACGGAAATAAAATGTTATCTACACAACTTCCGTCAACGGCTGCAAGTTATTTAATTACTGTAACCCGTGGCTTTGCCCGCGCTGTGTCTTGTCAACAAGACCACTTTCGGAAACTAAACCCGCATCTGAAAACGTTAAGTATCTGTGCCAGGCACCAAAAAGTCTGATACGTAGTCAAAAAAATCATAAAAACAGAAAAAGTCTTAACATAGCAAAGAACAATTATAGAAAATCTTTAGTGGTGATTTTATGTATTAACTGAAACTGTTTTATGTTGACGTTATCAGATGCCTTAAGTCTATCCCATATTCATATTATAAATGTGAACGTCTGTCTGTGTGTCACGCTTTTACGAATACGAATAAATAGGTTGACCGATTTGGAAGTAGTTTGGTATGTATTCGTTAAAGATCCCAGTATCCCAAATTCCAAACATAGGATACTTTTAAAAAATGAAATGGGAATAAACGCTTTCATCAAAATATTTTTCAATTCAACCAATATAATCCTATTCCGAAGTAACCACACTTCGGTGTCGAAGTCGCGAGTAAACAGTCACTTACAGAATAAACCACATGCGGGTAGTTTGAAAAAATTTAGAAGCTCTGTGAGTAATATTGTTCTGTGTTTAGAAGTGCCACATACATCTCTCTCACAGTTACATCTCTTCTGATGGTTAGACGATCATGGCCTATAGACACCATAAGTATTACCGGAGTATAGTGGCTAGGTTCATTGGCTTAATTTGCAAGTCTAACTGCTACCCTATCGGAAGAAAAAGGTAAGGCGGTGGATCTCTACCCGTGCAAGTTGCTACACAGGCAGTCTACCACCAGTGGTATTGCTAGAAATAACTCTGTTAACCTTTTCTTGCTTCTTACGAGCTGTCAAGCAGAGAGACGATGGTCTATTTTACACACAGGACCCGGATCAACGCATGGAAGATATGTAACCATTCAGATCATTTCCTTCAATGTTTAAATTCAAAATGTTACTTTATTAAGTTATTTATATAATGAGATCATTTAGTTCGCACCAATTTATTAATGCTTGTTTTCTCTTTAAGATAACTTGCACAGTTAAAGCCAAATGTTAGGTTAAGAGTTCCGGTCTGTTTAAAGCAACTTAAGGTCTCAGCACACATATCAACTCGGAAAGGGACCGTCACCGTATCGCCTTTCGCCTCGCCGTTAACCAGGCGTCAACTTAACGTATGCAAGTAACAAAACAGTATCAGCAGCTCCTGGACATCAACTCGGGTACGGCTAAACGACACCTCGCTCGCCGACCGTAAACCTGTTCCGAGGCGCGGCGATTACGTTACGATTCCGATTAGTGTGCGTTGCAGTATGGAGTTTCATACAAATCGCCTCTGAGGTCTAGCGGTTCAGTGGTTGGACTTAATTCTAGGAGGTCCCGGGTTCGAATCCCGGGTCGGACAACAAAAAATGTTGCTCGGGATTGGAAATGTGCCCGGTTTGCGAACGGCTTGCCACCTATAACATTGTGGGACTTAGTGTCTTCGGCTAGTCGTGGGTCCCCTGGTTGTGACTCTGCCAGTCTCTTGGGGGATATAAGCGTGAAAATACTTTATTTTTACATTTTGGATTTCTATTATTTCTTTAAAAATATTTGACAGTCCCCATCACTAAGATTATTAAATGTTGCTATACTTTGAATGTACATAATATTATTTCAAGTCTACCTGTTTCTCTACTTTTTAAAAGCATTATAGTCCTGAACATGCAACAAGGTGGAGGACCCGATAGGTCAGAAATAATGGAAAGAAATAACAAATGCTTCGTACTACCTGAGGCCAAGAAGGAACATAGTCGTGGGTGCCCTGATTGTGCCTCTACCTACCACTTCGGGGATTTGGGCGTGAAGATACTTACAAACAATAAAGAACGGGTCAAGGCGATACGGTGACGATCCCTTTCCGAATTGATATGTGTGCTAAGACCTTTAGACTGTTGGATCTGATGTATGACAGATAAACAATGGTGGGAGATTCTTTGTTACATTGTACGCTGATCGCTAATAGTAATATTTTGATATAGACCATAACAACCGTATTAAAGAAACAAAAACTCGACTGAGTAAAACGTTACAAATGAATTCGGATCGTAATATATGTATTTTGAAACGAATTTCCTTATCGCTCGGGGCACGTATTGAGCGGGATGCTGATAGCAAAAAAAAGGATCTTCACGGCCATATATTCGAAGAGGTAGGCAGAGTCACAACCAGGGCTTTCAAGACTAGTCAAAGACACTAAATCCCACAATGTAATAGGTAGCTAGCCTATCGCCAACCGGGTACATATCCAAACCCAGGCAACGTTGTTGAATGAAATTGAATCTAACCCCAAAGTAAGCAAATTATATGCTTGTGTTATGGGTGTTAGTCAACGATACAAATACATAGAAATACTTAAATACACACCAGGATAAATTTAATAAACACCCAGACCCGGAAATGCAGACATCTAAATGTTCATCACACAAATGCCTGCCCCCGTCGGGAGTCGAACCCGAGCCTCGAGGTTGGTCAGTGTAGTTAGGAGTGTACGCTAGCCACTTGACCAACGAGGCGGTCAAATGTTTGTTACGCGATTACCTCAAACCGGTCAATCAAATTTTTAATATTTTTTTTCAAAACGCAGGTTATGATTCAGAGGTGTTTGAGCTATAACTAATAATATTTTTTTGTCTGTATTTACAAAACTCATAGCTACTAGTAGGATGTTGATAAATAGTTGAACTATCTCGGAATCATTATCTACCTATCTTTAAGAAAAAAAAAATTCAAAACGCGTTGTGGTACCTTATAAAATAGTTGGAGTCGGTTTTTAAAGTCTTACTACGCTTAACTATTCATATTAAGTATCCATGTTATAATTTTGCTATTCAGGACTTAGTCAAAAACCAAATATCTCTAAAATCGGTCCAGCAGTTCTCGGGTTATAAGTGTTGGTAACACATACAACATCCTATACACAAGTAGGTATTTAAGAATACGAATATAAGATTAAAATAAACACGTAACTCATATCATTTTCTGTATTAGTCCAGCTGACGGATATATAAAAAAAATAGAATACTATTTGAATTTCGAAGATTTAATTTTAACATCTCAAGCTTTTGATTGAAAGAAAAAAAATAGAATAGTCGTATTTGAATTTCGAAGATTTAATTTTAACATCTCTCAAGCTTTTGATTGAAAGAAAAAGCGCCATTTCTCCAATAGGCAATAACAGTTTATTTAATGGACATGGATGGGTTTGAAAGAAATAAGATTGGCTTTCTTTAACGTTACCATCTCACGTTTTTTGACCGGTCAATAACTGGCATTTGACTCGACTTACCGTTATCTGACTAGAAACCAATACAAATAACAATATGTACTTGTTTCTTTTGAAACTGGCATCTTTTATATTTTGACAATTATGTGGATTTTGAAAGGTTTAAATTTGGAATAGGATGGTTTTGTCATTTTGTTAATTATTTAACTTATTGACATATTATTTGTTATTGGTGCATATTAAAAAATTACTTTATTCGCTTCTGTGGTGTAGCGGTCCAGGTGTTAAACTTGACTTCATGGGTTCGATTCCCAGTTTGGGTAATACAAATAAAATGTGGTTCAACAAATTTTCTAATAAAAAAAATGTTGCTCGGGGTTGGATTTGTGCCCGGTTGGCGATAGGGTATAATTATTATTATTTATTATTATAATATAATTTTTATTATTCTAATATTCGTTTAACTAATAATAATGCAATTTAAAAGAAAGGCATGTATGATTACCGTTGCGATAGGTTGCGTTGCGAGTGGTTTTTTTGTTCGCAATATTTTTGTTGCAAAAAAAAAGTACCTACCTATCTGAGTCATTATTTCTGTGTATGAAACAATGGCAACGATTAAACAGGTAACATCATTTCTTCGTGTTGTTATACATTTCTTCCTTTTTAATAAAACTTACGCGCCCGTTGATCTGGTGTGTAACTTAAGTTTTTGTTAGCATAAGTTTTATTATTAAGTTTTTATTAAGTTATGTTTACAGATATTTTTATGTCTACATCAAAAAATATTTCTTGTATGTTGCCAATTTGAGATCGCTATTAATAATATTTAGATTATTCCACTAGTGGATAATAGGCCATAATATACTTACAAATATGTATATAGGTATAGACTTGCATAATAGGCCTAACATCTCTGCCACAGGACAGCGACGCACCTGTAAAATCTATGGTGTCTATAGGTCACGGCCATCTCATATCACCAGGAGAGCCGTGTGCTTGTTCCCTGACCTTTCACATAAAAATAAAAAAAATATATTGCGTCAAATGTAATCTATTTTATTATAACTAATAATTGCAATTACTTTTTATCACATAGCCGGTACATGATTCACGCAATTAGTAGTTGGCATTCTCTTCCCTACCACACGTAAAAGTGAAAATATGTAGGTACATGTTTAAAAAACAATTAAGATTTCACTATTTGCCGCCTAATTAGTTTCTTATCTACTTTTACTGTGTTTTCACTAATAAATAATTTTTATCTTTTGTGTCATTATTATTGCATAAAAATAATTACTCGATTAGCCCGCATAATTATAAGTTTTTTGTTTACCGAGTCTTATCCTTTTCCGGTATAAATATAAATTTATTAAATGTGTTTCTAATTCTTCTTTTATAAATATGGCTTTCGATCGTTTTTTCACGACTACTTTGCCAATGTCAAGTTAGTTAATTCTTATATAGTCATTAGTCACTATGTACAAAGTCATGTCAGGTCATGGTCTTGAAGGAAGCGGTGGCTTCGTTACTCAAGCTCATCTAGGAAATTTTACGGTAGCGAGGAAATAGACGATACACTAATTTCTACATGTATTTCTAATTGAGCGATGCCTGTAACTTCACCCGCGCGATGTGAAATTCTTTTCTTCCAATCCATTCAACCGATTTGACAAAGTTTGATGAATTATGATTTAGACAGTAAGTTGGATTCCTACACTTCGATCAAAATCGGTCTGGTATTTTGCCTCATGCTCAAACTAACAAATAAACCAACGGGAAACAAAATTTGGTTTTAATTCGGAAATGTTCAGCTTTTTTCACATCTTTTGCTTAGACACAGCTGTTTATGATTTTTAAAAAATGTGTTTTGAACAAAAGCTAGTGACTTTCGTACAAAGCATTTGAGCGAAATCTATACTAATATTATAAAGAGGAAACATTTGATGTTTTGTTTGTTTGTTTGTTAAAAATGAAAAGGCTCGGATACTACTGGACTGATTTCAAAAATCATTTCACCCTTGGAATGATACATTATCCCTGAGTGATATAGGCTTTGTTTCATCGAAACCGGTGCAGTAAAATCCAAGTTACGCAGGTAAAGCTGCGTTAAACTGCTAGTTTGTAATAAACGTCTAAATTTAAGGAATTAACCTATGTAAGTAACTCTTGTCATTTAAACGCCATTATCTCAAAATATATTAGCGTAGGCACAAAAGGCTGATAACTAAAGTAAGTATTGTACAGTTAGCGACAATCGAAGGTTAAAGTATGTAAATATATTTCACGTTTTAATCGATTTTCTAATTATGGAAGGAGTGTAGCTATCAAATGCTAATGGGTACCTTTTTATACAACTAACTGTACATAATGGTAGTACAAAAAGTGGACATACGAAACTGCTGCTAGAGCCAGGTCATTGACTTATCGCGTATTGAATCAAAATGGTGATATTGTACGTATTTATGTTAATTTAGAAGGTAAAAGTCTTGGTGCAAAGAACAGCATTACTTAAATAATGGAATGTGTCAAAATAAAAAGTTGACTTTATTCTAAAACTAGTGGCCCGCCTCGGCTTCGCACTGTTATGAAATTTAAATATAAACCTTCCTTTTCAATCACTTTATCTATTAAAAAAAACCGCATCCAAATCCGTTGCGTAGTTTTAAAGATTTAAGCATACAAAGGGACAGAGGAAGCGACTTTGTTTTATACCATGTAGTGAAGTAAGCAGTATTTCTTATGAATGCCTAACAAGAAATCTTACTTCTAGATTTAAATAAAACAAGCTGTCCCGGCGAAATTCGTTCCACTTGTATGGGAAAAACTAAAATGTTGTTTTATACTAGTTATCCTCGCTGTTAATTGGGATAAAATTTTCGCTATGTCTTTTTCCCAGTTTTAAGCTACATCGTCATCAATTTTCAGCCTAATCGGTTCAGCCGTTCTTGAGTTATAAATAGTGTATCTAACACCACTTGCTTTCATATTTATAGATACCTTCTGTTTTCTATTA
>NJDD01002047.1:129334-157543 GCA_002245505.1 Calephelis nemesis
TACATAAAAATATATAGGACACGAAGATAGAACCTCTTTTTTTAAGTCGGTTAATTAAACATTTATCACAATGCAGTTATGAAATTAATTCTGACAATGAATAAGCGTAGGATAGATTATGTAGAGCTATTTAGATAACTCTTTTAGAAAACTTATTACAGTATTAATTATTATTTATACAAAATGTTATAAATTATGATATTGTTTCTTAAGAAATGTTAAAGAAACTTTCTCGTTGAGGAGTTTGTTTCGCTTTTTCATCTCCTGATTGGATTTAGAGACGATAGCATATAAAACTTTATCAAACAATTTTTAATATTAAATTATGAAGTTTACCATGATTGCAATCGAACAAATTTATTGCCGAGCAAAATATTTGCTAGGAAGTAAATTTGATCGATCGAAAATCGAAAATTTTTAAATAAAAAAATAAGTCGTTTCAAAAAATGACGGAAAAAAACTACCAACATATTTAAAAAGCAGTATAGGAGTCGAACGGAAGACTTCCGCTATTTTTCGATGTCGATTAAAAAGTATATCTTAACAAATTTAATTAAAAAAGAACAAGATTTAATTGAACCATCTCTTATTGATTATTAATTCGAAAAAACTTCCAAATTCTCTTGTTATTGGCCATAAAATCGCGTTAAAAAGTACCTTCATACCGACGGAAGATTGATGATCTGATCTTTTTTGAGTCGGTTACAAGAGTGCACACACATTGTAATTATTGACGCGTAGACCAAGAAATCTAGGCATTTGTTTTGCTGTATCTGGTTCGGTACCTGATTGGGAATCAAACTGGAGACTCGTTGATTGGAGTCTCACAATGTGTACGTTTGCCACTGGGTTAGATATCGCACACACCTAGGTCTAAACCGAGACAATTAAAAAATCATGTGTTTCTGATTGATCAATGTTATATTCAAATACAAAATTACGATTTTGGAGTTATCCCGGTTTAGATCTAGAATATATTTGAAAACCATTTATTTATTTATTTTCTGTCGCAGTCGGATGCAAAGGAAACCTATGTGCACCTAACTTCAGGTCATCGACTTACCGTTTACTATTAAAATGGCGATGTTGAACGTATCGATCTTAATGCTTCAGTTATTATCGACAGATCTAAGTCTGACCTCTAATGTTGTGGAGGAGTGACGGTTTTCCAATGGCAATTGTATTGTTTGCCCCGGATTCGCTTGATTTCATTAAGGAAAGAACTTCTCTTGATTTCATAGTGTTAAGTTTGTAAAGATGTTTAAAAATGCTTTCATAATTTATATTCTGGACTTATATGTTAACATTTTTAACTATGTCTATAGTAACACTAGCAGTTTCGGCGGACTTCGTATCGATTGACATTGACGACTATTGACGTATCACTAGGACAAAATTTTCCTGTTTTTCTCTCCGTAAAACTTCATCATCCAAGAGTCAAGGCAATCTCACGTCCTCCAAATAGACATTAAAAATGTCATGAAAATCGGTCAAACAGTTTTCAGAATTATGTTTTAGATGGCAGAATCATACGACACTCGATACCACTACCATATCTTTACTTATTAACTCTGTGTTTATGTTTACTTTTCTGATTTTAATTTATGAAACTTTCTTGTATTAAGCTCTAAAAAATGGGATCTTTACGAATACAAATGCTATTTAAACCAGTTTAATATACTTACATTTAAATATATCTAATTTTAACACTAACCATGCTTGGGATAAATTTCCATAAATTTTAAAATAAAAACTATTTTGTTTATTAGAAGCCACGAAATTGAAATAAACGCATAGTTATGTAAATAAAATGTATAAACACCGCACTGTCTTTCACATCAATGACCTGCCATTTTTGTAGCTGTAAACTTTATTCTTGGAACAGGTTGGTCGGCTAACTACGTTTACCGACCCGGGTGGTTTCCGTTCTCTTGCTTTCAAGCTGTATGACAAGGAAGCAATGTCCACCCGGAAACGATTCCAGTTTTGAATACATTCGATTTGCACTTAAATTATATTAATAAAGTAATTGGAATCAACTAACGTGATTTAAGTATTTTTTGAGTAATTGAAAGAATGGTTACGCGATGGTATCCATGTAAACGAGAATCTAAGACATATTAAAAATACTAGTGATCACCCGTTGGTCGAAATTCGACCATAATAAATTTTAATATCTCTTTGATAAGAACGCTATTTTCATTTCTCAAGACCAACTACTTTGTTTCCAAACTCTTTAGTGCGCTTTCTAGTGCCTTTAGTGGGATCTTTTACCGTAATCATCAATATATTTGTTTGTGTGTGTCAAATGCATGATAGTATGGGTAATGTGTTATTTATTGGTTTAACGCACTTTATAAGCATTATTATTTAAAAAAAAAGCGTTCTGCACCTCTCCTACAAATAAACAATAAGTGTGTCGAATTGTATGCTCTTGTATCCGCGCAATTTTCGTAAAAAGGGTCTAAAGTTTTGGCATCACGTATTAATATATAGATTATATTTCACACCGACCACACAAACGATTGTGATGATTTATTCGGAAATCTACCACCTAATGGAAACGACCACTCACGAAAGATTTTTAAATATCTCTGGCCGAGGCTCGGGTTCGATTACCGGCGACGGCAGGCATTTGAATTCATGTACTTGTATCGTTAAATACAATTCTTTAAATGTGCTTATAATTTGGTTACTTGTGTTAGGCAGATTTGTGAAATTTGTTCCGGAATAAGTATATTAAATTACGGTTATTTAGACACATTCAAAAAACTTCATTAATTTTTTTGTACTAGGAAAACCAGAGCCTTATCAGCTGTTTGAAACAAACTTATTATAAGAATAAATATTGTATGGAAGAGAGAGTTGGATATGTCAGAAAAAGTATGAAAGTAGGATATATGCGGTCGAAATGAGAGCGCTACGGAAAATCTGTGGTGTAACGCTCGCTGACAGCATTCGTAACAATGAGATCCGAGAAAGAGTGAGATTGAAAGAAAGTGTTGGTGTTAAAATGCGAAAGAGCATGCTCCGCTGGTTCGGTCATGTAGAAAGAATGACAGATGAAAGATTGACAAAGCAGATATACAATGCGAATGTGGATGGATGTAGGTACCCGGGGAGACCAAGGCTGACATTTCACGATCAGATCAATCGGATATTATCCGAGGGTGGTGTCAAGAGTCTCCGAAACCGGCGTGTTTGTATGAAAAGGGCAATGAATGTGAAGAAAGATAGATAGGTTTGTCAGGATCGTGAGGTCTGGCACTCGATAGTTTCTGCCTACCCCGTTAGGGACTTGGCGTGAAGATATGTATTTTATATATTTTTCATAAAAAAGGGATATTCCTTTGATTCTGTAATGTCGAAACATTAACAGATGAAAGATTGACAAAGCAGATATACAAAAACTAGTTAGTTAGAGATACTAAGGCCCACTTGCACGTTCCGAGATTAAGTTTTTAACACCGGGTCAACGTCTAACTAGGATTAAATTACCTTATATATATAATATGACAGTTTAAACTTTAACTCCGTGTCAAATGTAACCTAGGAATCTGTAAGTGGCCCTTAGTATAATATATTAGATATACAATGCGAATGTGGATGGATGTAGATACCAGGGGAGATCTAGATTGAAGTTTTACTGCCAAAACGCTATTCCGAAACCAATGCCTTTTTATGAGAGTTATGAATGTGAAGGAAACGGGGCCTGCAAGGATCGTTATACTTAGTACTTGATACTCTCTTCCAACCTCACAAGGAACTTGACGTGATATGTGAAATATTTAATAAGCAACATCTTCTAATCTATGAAATTCTCGTGTCACGGTGTGCGTGATTGAACTCCTCCTAAACGGCTTGAGCGATTGTTGTGAATTTTTTTGGGCATATTGAGTAGGTCTGAGAATCGGCCAACATCTATTTTTCGTATCCCTTAGTGATAAGGGTGGCTCACCCCATTTTTTTTTTACCAAAATCACATTAAAAATATAAAAGAACAACGTCTGCCGGTTCAGCTAGTATACGCATATATTTGCACGAGTATATAATCTAGAGTACAAGTCAATAAAAATTGTTTTTTCACCTCGATACTAGTGAGAATGCCACTTACTCGAATATTCGGTTTTATAATCTCCTATAAATGTTAATTATGTAAAACATTATTTAAATGTCATAAGAATAATGCCACTATCCAGTTATGGTAATAACGTACTAGTATTCACGAATATTAGATATCCGAAATTAGAAAAATAACTCGAAACCTGTCGGACAATCAAATATATTTGAAATATTCATTGTTTTAACGTAGCAACCTTTTTATATCACACAAACATAACCATACGAGTCCGTTATAACAAAATACCGGAATTTACATACAGCAAGATTTTTTTATCACCATCCAATTTTTTTCTGGGCATAAAGTATCTATAAATAAGTCCATTTATGAAAAAAAATAGGTATCTTGCAGGTAGCTATCTAGCATGTCAGAGCACTCAGCGCGTAGGTACGGAGCGCGCGCTGCCCATAAACATCAATATTTTGTAGACGACTTTGCGATGTCATATCTTAATATTTTAGTATTGAGGGATACTAAAAGAAAAAACGCGTATTTAATTATTTTCACTTCAGATCAACATATTAAAATTTGGATGATGACTAAAAAGTCAGGGTGTATATGCACTAAATATGTCCGAACATAGGCAAACAATTACTGTAGTTACTTGGCATGAATACTGAACGTCACGATTACATGTTCAGCATTATCTTTTTATGTATTTACAGTATTTTTTTCATTATTTTAAAATATTTTTTAAAACATACTAGCGGCCCGGTACGTACTTCGCTACGTATGACCACAGCTCTTGTTAAAGAGTATTTATATTCTTTGGACCACAGACTAGTAAGAGAATTGCAGTTGGTGTGATGACCGACAGACACATTAAAAGAAAAAAAGAAAAAAAAAACAACTAAAAAAGTTTCAATATGTCAGCGAGGATTGTGCTGACTTGGCGATAAGGCCGCATTTGTGTATCTTATAATTTAAGTTTAATTTGATGTATTTGTAATTTCTCTGTATATGGTGCACAGTAAAGAGTTATGTATTGTAAAAGTTTGATTTTGATTGAAAAATACAGAATGATACGCCATTTTTTGAATTAATTTGTTACAAAAAATGTGATAAATAAAGAAACGCCCGACCGATATTATGCAAACTTAACATAAACCATCTACTTACTACTAAATAGTCCGAACAAAGCCTAAATATTTGGTTTGGATCGGTGAGCCCGTTCATTAGTTATAAAATTACAACGAAAAGTGGCACTGATTTTAATATATACAGATTAACTATTTAAATATTGTACACATACGGCCAATGTTAATATTGTATCTCAATCTATTGGATATCAAGCAATCTAGATAGATGCGTATCCGCCGGCCTATCCCATACCTAATTGCCATATTGATCCTGTCCACAAATATGTTATTGGCAAGCGATAACATAAAAATGGATCAAAATATCAATCTTGGACAGCAAGTTTTGGATTAGGATTGATTATTAATATTGGCCGTTAGACTACAAACGGCAGTAAAGCTTGATTCATACGTACAACAATCACACTACATCGCAGCGACAACAGTGGTCTGGTCGTGGACCGTGGTCACGTCTTTATAGTGTCGCTTTTCTGTAGTTGTGTTGTACCAACAAAATAAGGTTGTTCTATTGTTGTGGTAACATTTGTAGCTGCGTTGTGGTCAGAACCGTCTACGTTGTCAAAGATGGTAGCAATATGTGGTCCTACCTTTTTTTTGACACCAAAGTTACGCCTGCCCACGTGGTGTGTTGAAAGTGTGAAACAAACCTAAATATTTGTCACGTACTCTTTTGCTACCTTTTTTAATAATAATAATAAGATTTCTTTATTTGCATATAATAGGGTAACAATTCTGGTCTTATAAGTTAAATACACATCTACACCTACTTTGCTATGATCTAGCATGCAAATTATGATTTGTGAATTCCTATAATATAATATATATTATATATTGTATCGCAGTAATGTCGAATTAAAATTATTTCTAAAATTATGCTCAATTAATTGGTAAAATTAAATTCACACATTTTTGATATTTAAAAAAAGACATCCCTACCAACAACACAAAGTTGAAAGTTACGAGTATAAATAACATTTTTTAAATATGTTAGTGCAATAGACTTGACTGTATAATGCTTGCCCGATGTAACAGTTTTAGCAATAACCCTAACTTTACTCGCGTGTCTAAAAAATTCTACCGAAATATAGGAAATGTAAGAATGTTCTAAAATGTAGGAAAATCTTATTATGGGGGTACAATGTTTAAACCAGACTACGTACATAACAAATGGATATACATTGCATATACAAGCGTATATTAAAAATGAGGAACGTATGTTTATCAATTAAAAAAAGGATATTCACGCCCATATCCCCGAAGAGGTAGGCAGAGGCACAACTGGGGCACCCCCGACTAGCCGAAGACACTAAGTCCCACAATGTGATAGGTGGCAAGCCTATCGCCAACCGGGCACATATCCAACCTCGAGCAACATTTTTTTTATTAGATAATTGAAAAACCCAAATGTTCTTTTTGTTGCCCGATCCGAGATTTCAACCCAGGACCTCATGCAGTCAAGTCCAACACCTGAACCGCTAGACCACAGAGGCAATCAAATAAGATAAAACGAAACATGTTTTCAAGGGTATTGTTTCTAAATAAACACAACGCATAACACAATCATATAATTTGCTTACTTTGGAGTTAGATTCAATTTGTGTAACTTGTCCAGGGATATTTTTTTTTTTTCGTATTATTAATTTCTGAAGAGTGGTAACCCTAACGAGACTGGTACTGTGTTTGCCAAAGACACGATTTTACTGTAAAGATTATTTAAAGAAGCTTATAGATCCAAGAAATTATAGACTTTTTAGCTTTCCTTACGTTTGCCTAACGGATCGCTCCACTTTGGAGGGATTTCATTTTGCAGCTTCTTCCGGAGAGCTTTCTTATTTGATTTTTAATAGTATGTGATAATATATAATAACTATATTGTAATAGTTCTTTTTTCTTTCAAAGAATACTTAAATAATGAACGTAGTTATACAATTAAAAAGCTTTTACCATTTCACATTTCTTTTATTTGATTTGGTTCTTCGTGCTTACGTTACCTTTTCGACAAAACTTTTGTTGGAACCAATTGACATTATCTATAACATCCTGACATAACGTCAATACTCACTATTGTCTTCTTCGAGTTTAGTTTATAGGATGCCTATTACAATTTCACAATAGACTTAGCACCTCTGCCTAGGGTTAAAAAAGCATAATTTTTTTATTAACTTAACAACTCCTGAAAAATTTCTTACCGTCAAAAATCGTGTCTTCTTGTATGCCTTTCTATATATATTAAAAAAAACTCAGCTCTGTTTGTCGATTGCCATAAAAACGTCCAAATATAATTAACTAGCTGTCCCGGCGATCTTCGTACTGCCCGTTTAGTTTGTATGGGAAAAATTAAAATGTTATTACGTTTCCGAACAAATGATGCTCGAATTTAATAAGTGGTTTCCGAACAAACGATGCTCTTTCAATATTGTCTGTGGCTGTGAATGACATTGACATTCGTTACGCGCGTTTTTTAAAATATGAAAAATTAAATGTAGGTATATTTTTCAATATTTCTGAGAGATTTTCTTAATATTTTTGTCCGTAAGAACCTCATAAGTGAAATCGGTCCAGCCATTCACGCGTGATGCCGTGACCAAGGAAAACGGGTTTCATTTTTATATATATAATATATATAGATGACGTGCAAAAACCATCTTGTATTACCAACACCAAGTTTGAAATTTGAGAACCAAGACCAAGTGAAATAAAAATCGATTTATCTGTCAATTTTTAAGTATCACGTGCCAAGTGTGAGATTCGATTTTGCTAATAAATGAGTTATCTTTATCGTTAATGATATTGAGTACATTCTTTAAAATTTAAAAATAGCACTCCTGAATTTCGACTAAAAATTATGCAAATCGGTATGTGATTATCGCATACTATGCGCGTAATGTTACAAAGTTACATTGTATTAATATCGTCGGCGGTGGGTGTATAAAATCTTATCCAAAGTTTAATCTTTATTTTTTTTCCCGTGTTGGTCCTGACTCCATTGCAGAGTAAACCATCTGCCTTCCTGCCAGGCAGCTCGTAAAAGGCGAGCACAGGCTTACCGTCACTAACACCGTGACACCCTACTAGGTGGTAGAGTTTCGCAGCGACTCGCCCGGATTGGTACCTATTCCGCGGCTATAATGTCCAATGCTTACCGTTGATGTGTTCCGGTTTGGAGGGTAATGTAGCCGGTAAACTTACTTTTGCTCGAGGCCTAATCCCGGCCTCAGGTTGGCAACACAGCATTACCAACTTTGGTGTCTCTTGGCGGCGTGAATTTCTTACCATCAAGAAAACCGTCTGCTTGCTTGCCTTCCATTATCATAAAAAAAATAAGCGATAGATGTCCGTGCTAGCCATAGATGCGATTACTCCTTATCATTCCTTGGTTGCATTAGTTTAAACGGGTGTATCCGTCTGTCAGTTGACTCATTCACTTTGTAGTAGCTAACTATTAACATTGCCCACTTAATCCCACGCCCACCTTTTTCAGTATCACTCACACGGCTCCCATCAAATTCGTTCTTTAGGTTATAATTTAAACACAGTAAAACTTCTCAAGACCGACTTACAGTTCATTAGGTATGTAATTTTATTATTATATATTATTGCATTCTTTTTTTATTTGTGCTTGAATTCTACTTTAAATTATTTTAATTATTTTGACATTGCATTATTGTTTGACATTTTAAAATCATATAATTTCTTTATTACCTTATGAATATGAATATTTTTATGGGTTTATGTAACCTGAAAATAATTGAATGTTGTTTAATTTATTACTATGCTGTTTAATTGCTAAAAAAATTTGTGGTTGTAGGTAGGTAATTTGGCTGAAGGGAAGTATTTCGAGTTAATCTATCAAGCAAAAAAGCTCATCTTTGATAATTTATTTTGTATTGGATACTAGCCGATCCAGCGAACTTCTTATCGCATGATAGTGACAGGTACTAACAGTTAGTATGGACAAAATTAAAGTGTGGTGTTCACAATATCCCCTATTATATAAAGCAAAGTCGTTCGATCCGTCCAGGCGTGATAAGATGTCCACGCGAAATGGGGATTCGACTTTAAATAAGTATACATTTTTTAACTTTTTTTTAGATGTAGTTTAAAAAGGTATGATTTTAAAAATTATTTTTCTATTTGGATCTTTACGAGAGCGACGGATATTAGTTACACTTTCCTAAATACAGGCCGTTGAAACTAACTAATCTAACTATACCTTAATCGTATAAATTGGCAAAAAGAAAAGAAAAGTTATAGGTACCAAACTTTAATACTATTTCCACAGGAATGTATCCTTGAATATTTAATTTTCACAGTTTATACCTATTTACAGTACTACTATTTAAATTATGCGCTTTCGCATTACCCTTTTTACTCTTTTTACACTTTATACTTTTATTTTTGAATTGGCTGACCTAATCTAAATTTAAGCGAAGTGATTAATTATGTAACAACAACTCTATATAGATATATCTTTAAAATACATTCAGATTTCCTAAGCTTGACGAATATAGCCGAAACGCATAATTAGATCAATTCGCGAAGTTTATATATATATATATATATATATGTATGTATGTATGTATATGTTGATATTATTTATATCTTAGGTAAAATTATGAACCTTTTGAACTTGAAAAGCTTTTATACCTAATCTTTAAGAAATAACGAGTTAATGTATTTTTGTTACATTTAGATTTCCGAAGCCTAAGGAATACAGCCGAAGCGCTAATTTAAAATATAGTACTACTATATCTGTCTAGACTTAAGTCGAATCACATGCCGCAGCTACATTTAAGACATTTATTACATTTCTATCTAATCATTTAAAACGTGATATTTCGCTAGATTTTTCCAAACTTAACAGGTTTTTTTACAAATGGTAATGATGAATACTGATAAATTTTAATCATTATTTAGAATAGAGTATTTAGCTAGAAATGTTTACTTTGTTTTCAACCGACGGACGATAAAAGGGATGAGCTTCTAAATTCGACATATAATTTGTGTTATTATTTATATACGATTAACATTGTATAGTATTATCAACAAAAATGATCAAAGTAAGTCCGATTTAAAAAAAGGTATCTTCACGCCCATATCCCCGAAGGGGTAGGCAGAGGCACAACCAGGGCACCCACGACTAGCCGAAGACACTAAGTCCCACAATGTGATAGGTGGCAAGCCTATCGCCAACCGGGCACAGATCCAATCCCGAGCAACATTTTTGAAGTGAAAACTTCTTTAGGCGCGTTGAGCGTTTTGGTAGAGGATAAAATCCTCGGTTCGCGTCGCCGACATGCTAATGATAATAGTATATCTATAGCTATGGAGAGCCAGACTAGCGCACGCACAGTAGCCTGTGTACACGTATACACTAATACATCGACTATTTCTGACTGTGTAATGTGCGCGTTGGACGCTTTTATAAATTTCATATAATTTTTGCATATAGTTTTAATTACTCTCAACTTAATATTTCCGTTTTCACTTCTATCGGCAGTCCCACGACTGCTACTGTTTTTTTTATTAGAATATTGGAAAAACACAATTTTATTTTTGTTGCCTGACCTGGGATTCGAACCCCTGATCTCATGCAGTCAAGTCCAACAACTGAACCGCTAGACCACAGAGGCGAGTCCGAGAGACAGTCCGATTTGATATTTTTTTCGGGGTATAGTGGTTAATACACCATTTTATTTATTTCTGTTGGCACAATATCAGTGTTTGGTATTGTCGTGAAGGTAGTTTCAGATTTGTCCATCAGACCTTAACACCCGGCCACAAAATATTAACGCATCTGTAACATCTACGATATCCGTATCCCATCCGTATCCGTATCCGTGCACCTGTTTTCAGTCTTATCTAAAAACAATTCCAAAGCCGGAAAAAGGTTATTATAATCATTGTAGCTTGCTCAAAGAAAACAAATACATAATGTGAACATAATGCATGTAAAAGAAATCCACAACCATAAAGTCTTGCATATCTTTACAGCGGTAATAAATGATCGAATATGTAATAAATATTATCGGGTTATTATAAAAGACCTTCACAGGGACATTTTCAATACTTTAAAGT
This sequence comes from Calephelis nemesis, assembly GCA_002245505.1. Taxonomy (NCBI): domain Eukaryota; kingdom Metazoa; phylum Arthropoda; class Insecta; order Lepidoptera; family Riodinidae; genus Calephelis; species Calephelis nemesis. The sequence goes on from NJDD01002047.1 coordinate 140,630, forward strand.
ATGTACACGTTATGTGCTTTAATTATTAGAAACTAGCTGTTGCCCGCGGCGTTGCCTTCTTATTTAATGGTCTCATAGGAAAATTTTTTCGGGATAAAACTATACTATGTGTTATTTTTTTATGATAAATTAATGGAAGACAAACAAGCAGACGTTTTTTTTATAATGGTAAGGAATTCACGCCGCCTAGAGATACCAAAGGTGGTAATGGTGCGTTGCCAATCTTAGGCCAGGGTGTTAGGCCTCGAGCAAAAGTAAGTTTACAAGCTACCTTTCCCTCCGAACCGGAACACACACGTCAATGGCAAGCGTAGGACGTTATGGCGGCAGGAACAGCTAAGGCGGTGGTACCAATCCGGGCGAGTCGCTGCAAAACTTTACCACCTAGTAGGATGTCACGGTGTTAGTGACGTTAACCCTATGCTCGCCTTTTACGAGCTGTCTGGCGGGAAGGCAGATGGTATATTCTTCAAAGGAGCCTGGACCAACACGGGGTAATGTGTTCAACAAGTTCTTAATATTTTATAAGCACGGTTTGGGTCCAATTAAAATTGGATTTAGAATGGAATTCCACCAAGCGTCGACGATAAGAAGTATAGAAACTAAACAGACGTTGGCTTCAAATCTTGCCAATCGAAATAAAGCGCTTTTCACGGACAATCAAAACGTGTTGGTGGAACAGTTCATAGCCCTCGAGTTTGGACAGCAGTCTACACAATAATAATAGACAAATGTATATTTCTTGGCATGGTTAAACATACCCAAGAAACCAGTCTTGAATAGATGCTCATCAGAAAAATCTACATTTTAATAGAACTCGTTTGAAAAATGTGATTTAATTTAACATACTCGTAAATACTAAAAATCCCATACTGTTTCCATAATTTATGGCAATGTCTATTGTATAAACAATTTATAGCAGAATGATATGAGAAAATGTAAAAGGCCCTTAGATCTTTGATTTGTAGCGAGCGGTAACGCATATTATAATTGGGAAAAGAAATTATTACCGTTAAACGACCATTATATATACTTTAAGCCTAAGAACGCACGGAGCGGTTTTCATACACGCCCGCGGAGGTCGCGGAACTGCGGTGTTATTTCAAAACTCACAAGACCGGTAATTTGTGCGGTCACATAGCCGTCACGGTTGAAATCATCGCTCGCAAACTTGTAGGATTCTGCGGGCGGGCGACCGCTGCCGCGGGGAACCGCGGGCGCTGCGGGTGTAGAACGCGTCGTGAAATGTGCTCTTACTTTTTGTATTAAATCTACATTCTACAGAATCTGCGATTCCGCAACCGTCGCGAGCGCGTGCTAAAACCGCTTCATGCGTTTTTAGGCTAAATGTGAAAAACTATCGATTGAGAGAATTTTTGGGGACTAGATGATAACCAAGCAGATTTCCTGGTTATAAGAAATTCATGTTGCCTATGTTGAGTGTTATATTGTTTTGCCAATCTGCGACTGGAATGTTAAGTCTTTTAAAAAGTTTACATTGAAACGGGCTCACGGTTAGTGGCGAGTACTAACTGTAATGACAGAAATAAGGCAGAAATAAAGTCAGTCCAAATAATTCCTAGTAGAACCTAGAGGGTTATGGATTCATTGGTACATTTTTTTCAATTATACCTTAAGATGTAAGTATTTTTACAAAAGCTGATATGGACTTATTCAAAATAAATTTTGTTTTGTAAGTAGAGACAAAAGTATTTTTTGGAATACCTTAAAGCTTTAATAAAGCGCGAAGATTTTCCTATTTATTACCTTTAATTCAAGAACTACATAAGTGTACTAGTTTTCATTGATGAATGAACGATAATTAGGAATTAGAACTCTTTAAAATTTTATTTAATTAGAAGACATTTTTTTTTTAATTATCTACGTTCAAACTTTAGTCCCATAGAGATATGTATCTATGTAGCGCAACCTACTCATGGATTTGCTTATTATCAAAAAAATCAATAAGACCGATTTGCAATCGGAGCTATCATAATATAAAAACATAAAAGAATCCTTCATAACAAGATTTTTTTGGATTCAGTTGATAAGGAATTCTGAATATTGTTACAATTAAAGCTAATTCAGTATTTGATAAGATATACGATAGATAAAGAATACAGATTACAAAATGTGATAATGGCAAAATGTAAAAGCAATAGAAACACGTTATAATTGATATTACTATGCATATCGATTAGGCCTTAAGTTTGTTTCTTTTCAATTGATTTCTAAGAAAGTAAAGGGTTCTCGGTTTGTTCGTATTTTTTATGTAGTTATGTTACCACAGAATCTTTTTATTGGATTACCCCATTTTGACGATACCTTATTTGTTTAAAAGCACAGAAAAAGTGAAAGCAAAGCATCAAGTGTTGCATTGCATCAAGTGAGTGCATCAAGTTCGTTTGTCACTATTTAAATTTGTTACAATCTGGCAAGTAGATTTAGATACCTCAACTTCCCCCGCTTGAAAAGTGCTTGCGTCTTCTAACGGAAACCCGTTTAGATATAGCGTTATGAAAAGATTATGTGACGCATAAGTCTTCTATCGACAAACAAAAAAATTTACATTTTTAAGAAAGAAATAAATCACAGGAGGAACCGGCACCCTTTCGTCTCGATCATGACAAATGATGTAACTATTTGAGCCGAGGTTTCAAATCATGTGGTGAAATTTTAATTCTCAAAAAATGTACCATAACATCGCCTTACAAGGCACTTTGCAATATGTTTTTCCTACAGGAAAAACATATTGCAAAAGATGACTGAAAGTTTAAAAGAACTTAAATTACTACAACCAGGTGCTATCCATCTTTGATAGTTTACAGTACCCTAAGAGAAATTTATTTAAATTACAAAATTTGTGATTTGTATTTTTTCATGGAATTAATTTTTAAAAATGGATGAGGAAATAGATAAATAGAATTGAATACATTTTTTTAAATATCAAAACTTTGGCAAACCACAATGTGTTAGAATATAACGCAATGCATAAATAATTTTGTAACATCTTTTAAACATACATGTTCTGCAAACATATTTCATTTCCAGTCGTAGTCTGTAAAAACACAAACGATAAATATAAATAGTATTCTGGAAATTATTAGTGAGATAACATTGTGATAATGCTATCAGCATACAAAATGGACGTGACGATTACTGCAAACATTGTGCTTTATCTAGTGGATCACGCATTTGATCACAGATGTGCGGGGTAAAAGATATGTGTTTCCAGACTTTATGATGTTTTTCCCCGAGTTTATCCTGGCTTATAAGAATAGACTCGCGAATTAAGTGCTTCTGCAAGTTGTTTTTTTTTCAAATTACCTTCATTTTACCCATTTAGGGAAATAATTTTTGAAAAACTCTATAGTTATCTGTATGCCAAATTTTAATGAAATATGGTTATTGCTTTTAGCTGAACAGTAGGGCTACTCTTGAAAATTCGTGCAATATTGGAAATTGGAATCGGATTTTGTCACCTTGTGTAGGTACAACACTTGAACATAATATGATTATCTACTCGCTAATTATTAACACGTTCCAGTGTAAATAATCATATCGGATTCGTTGAATTGTTTTAAAGCTTAAAATAGTTATTCGCAAATATTGTGTTTAAGATTAGGATATGTTACAAATGAAATAGAGATTCAACATTTGAACCTTAAAGAAAGTAACCTTACTGACCATATTTGATGAGTTAGATCGAACGACGTCTTCTTTTGTACATTCTTTATTGTATAGGTAGTATTCATTGAGTCTTAGACAAACATTTTAAAAGACAAAAAAATTCCTTTTAAATACAAAACAAGTAAACGTGAGGGACGCCCCGAAAATAAGCGAACTGTCTATGTTCTATCTTTCCATTAGTCTGTATGTAGCATTAGAATAGACATTGTAAAGTGTTTTAAATAATCTTTCTAATAATAAAGATAAAGTTGTTTGAACATGCCTGCCTTTGAACTACCTGTTGGATTTAGATGATTTCTATATTAAACTAAATTGTTTCGATTACATGTACTGTAATATAGTAATACGAACTTCATCATAAATTTAATAATTACGCGTATTAAAACTGCAAAAACCGACTCGAACGACGTACCACATCGCAAACCTTTTTTTATAATTCTATCAACATCAGTAATTAAAGTACTAATACTAGTAGGTATAAAGAATTCTAGTAGTTTCATTATTGATGAGGTTTCCATTATTACTTATACCTAAAACCACGGGCAATGAAATGAAAAGAAACGGAACATAAAATTAATGTGGGATAACCTCGAAATCATCTTTGTTTCCAAAAAATAACCATTAAAATCGGTAGACTACGAGTATTAATCGAGTAATCGCGTAACAAACGTATAAAAAAGAAATATCGAATTGAAAACCACCTCCTTTTTTGAAGTCGGTAAAAAGTGAAGTTAGAACGGGAGATACAGGTGTACTAATGTAAAATATTCGACAAAAGTAACCCAGCGTAGAATGGTAATAGTGAAGTTAAGCCACCTGTTGCATTCTTCGTGTGAACCGTTACTTGTACCGGCGCGGCAAATGCACGTTCTGTTCCCATTTTTTACTATTTACCTTTTACTAACGTTTATAATATCTGAGCATTTTATGCAGTTTTCCCATTTTACAGCAGTTTTTGTGATCTTTGCAAAAATAAGTATTGCACAAATCAACATATTTTGAGTAAATACATGTCTTGTCTTTCCTTTTATATCTGTAAAAAAAAGATAAGTTATCCATAGCAGCGCTTGTACGACCTGAATTTAACTTTGTTGCTTAGTGACAAGAGTCGCTACTTCTATGAATTGTTACAAAGTGCTGATTCTGTACGTTAGTACTTATTATTCTGTGTCCAGGTTCATATCAAGCACAAGAATGTACAGGTGCTATCTTGGAAAGACTTTCTACCGTCGTAAGTTGTTTATCATTGTCATGTGATTAAGAAGATGGTCTTAGCCTGATATTACTAATCCTACTATAAAGTTTTTATGATTGTATTCTGTCACCAGGAAATTGCTTCCTAATTCTGTAAAAACTTGACAAACATTAACTAACCATTATCGAAAAACTGACACTTAAGATAAAAAATAGTAAAATTGTGTATATATTAGTGTATATATTATCTAGATCTAGTTCACAAAGGTCAGTAACATAAAAAACAAGAAATTTAAAGTCATTTAATAATATAAGCGCTTTAAAATTGCGAAATACCAACTTTAATTTAAATATTATGTCACCTTAAATAACGCGTTAAGTATACCTCAAAAATTCACTTTTGACTCCTGACCACTTTTTTTACGATATCGGAAGACAAACAAGCAGGTGGATTTCTTGATGGTAATAAATTCACGCCGCCTAGAGACACCAAAGGTGGTATTGTGCGTTGCCAACTTGAGGCTGGCATGTTAGGCCTCGAGCAATAGAAGGTTTACCGGCTACCTTATCCTCCGAACTGGAACGCGTCAACGACACTGAAGTTGTAGTGGCGGCAGGTATTGATAAAGGCGGTGGTACTAATCCGCACAAGTCGCTACGAAACTCTACTACCTAATCAGATGCCACGGTGTCAGTGACAGTAAGCCTATACTCGCCTTTTACGAGCTTCCTGGTAGGAAGGCAGATGGTCTATTCTACAGAGAAACCCGGACCAACTACTTCTGAAATATGACCTACCCTTGGTAAGGATAAATATCAAAATCCACTCATGATGGACAGAGTAATCGCGTAGCAAATATTCACAAAAATATACGGTCGAATCACTTATACTGACGGACAAAGTTATTTTTTGCAGATGGTTAACATGGATCCACAGTCTCTGCACATAAAAAACAAATCCCTTGTTTTTATAATTCGTGTTAAAAGAAAAAACTTTTTACATGAATGAAGGACACTAAAAGTTCTTGATAGTGAAAAGCGAAAGTAAAAATGTAAATAGCATAAAAACAAATATGTAAATTAAATAGTAAAACATAAGCGCTTACTTTCGTTAAAGAACCTTTATATTAAACATAAGTGTATATATATCGTATGTTGTTATGGCCCTGTTGGTGGAACAATAGTTGTTATAGTTTTCTGTTTAAAAAAAAGTGAAATAATAAAGTTTATTTAAAACTGCATATATTAACATATACCGCCTCGTTGGTCGAGTGGCTAGCGTATGCGCCTAACCAAAACGACCAACCGCGAGGCTCGGGTTCGATTCCCGATGGGGGCAGACATTTGTGTGATGAACATTTAGATGTTTGCATTTCCGGGTCTGGGTATTTATTAAATTTATTCTGATATCTATTTAAGTATTTCTATGTATTAGTATGACCGTTGACTAACACCCATAACACAAGAATATAATTTGCTTACTTTGGGGTTAGATTCAATTTGTGTAGCTTGTCCATATATCCAGGGATATTTATTGTTTATTTTATTACTCGTATCTAATCTTCTATATAAAATTCCCGTGTCACAATGTTAATTACCGCACGCCTCCGAAGCGGCTTGACCGATTCTCATAAAATTTTGTGAGCATATTGCTACTCAATATTTGTCTGAGAATCGTATAACATCTATTTTTTATAACCCTAAGTGGTGAGATCAGAACAACGTCTGCCAGGTCAGCTAGTATAATCTAATATAGTCATCATATAATATAACATAGCATCAACGATGCTACGGTTGGTAGAGCAATGCAACTATTTGCCCCGGTAATGATCCTTCGTTTTAGCTATTTCTGCCGCCTTATAAATAATGCAGTCTGGAGAGTTAACTGTAGACTTGCACATTTTACCTAACAACTTGTCTACATAATAGCGACGCATCTATAACTTCTATGGTTTCTACAGGCCACGGTTATCTTTTATAGTCCGCGAGTGGCGTGTTTCTTCGCTGTATTTTGCCATTAAAAATACAATTAAATACTAGCGGCTCGCCCCGTCTTCGCACGGGTATAAGATATACATATAAACCTTCCTCTTGAATCACTTTATCTATTCAAAAAAACCATAGGATAAGTCACAATTAAGTTCCATTTGATGACATTTAGAAATAATTTTCTTAATAACATTATAAGATGTCGATAACAGTTTTTCCTTCTCAAAAAAGCTTCGTCCTCATAAAAACAATGTTCTTTTACAAGTATCTTAAAGTTATTGAGGACGTGCCAAAGGATATCTATTTATAGAGAGAACGGCGGAGGCTGTAAAATTAATTTTAATTTACTAGCTTTTGTGCGTGGTTTTATATGTATAATATAAATATCCCTTAAAATCATTCTTCTACTCTTGATTTTGAATTCTTGTTATTCTTTTTAAAACGCATTAAAATCCGTTGCATAATTTTAATTATTTAAGCATACAAACAGACATAGGGACAGAGGAAGCGACTTTGTTTTATACTATGTAGTTATGATTTACTAAATAAGTTTAACCCGTGTTAGTCTGGGTTCCCTGTTTGCCTATATCGGAAGCTACCTCATAGTGACCGCGACCAATTCCGGTCTGGATAGAATCCGGTAGACTTGAACTAATAGAAATGCATTTAACACCTCGGGTACAGAAGAGTGATCATACTATTACTGCTTTTTCGCTGTTTTATCACGTAAAAAAAGTTGGAGTGGTTACAAAATGTCTTATTCGGTTCATATTCTTTATAAGAATCTCTATCTATCCCAGTACCAACCAACACAACCTCAAATCAGCGCCGAAATACTCTTTTCTTATGTGTCCCAAACCCATATGCACCATCATATGAGCAATAGCGTTTTCGTTTTCTTCGTTTTCATGGTTTCCTCCGCTCTAAATCTTCGATTACGTTTTCCCATACCTATTTCCAATTTTTGTTCCAAAAGAATGAAGCTAGTGTAGTTTGTAAAATATGAAAGTAAAAATAAATGTAATATAACTTGTATAAACAAATGGAAATGATCTGATAGTTATTCATAATTGAGAAGTTGCATTACTTACACAAACATGTTTATCTAACTACGGGCTTCCCAGTCTAAATTGAATCTGTTTTCCTGTTTAATATCTTGTAAATATAAATTGTGGGAACTTGATCATTTCTGATTATAATATTTACAAACATTCTTAAGTAAAATGTTTAATATTATATTTTTCAAGTTAAAACTTCTTTAGCGGCTTCTGGGTAAAAACTTCTAAACTCGCGTCAGGACACGAGACCTGAAATTTCGTAAGAAGAAAATTAGTAAGACGGCGCAGGGCGATTGCGCGTATGTTCGTGTTGTCATGTTTGTGTAAGAAAGTGCAATAAATAAATATTGTATTCTACCACATAAATGATAGTACTTTCATGCTGATAATTAAAGCAATTCGTGCAAAGTTATTCCCTAACCATTCCAAAATATCAAAAATGTACAATATTGATATGCAAGTTTTCACTTCTGCCGGCACTCCCGGAGTGCAAATCGTTTTTATTATAAAAAGCGAACAGGCTTATTATAAATAGACGACGGGAGTATAATTTCACCGCGTTTGTCCGGGCTCCTTTACGAGTCTTAAGTGTATTCGGCTAGTTGTAGGTGGCTTGGTTGTGCCTCTGCCTAGTTCTTCGGGGATATGGGCGTGAAGATACTTTTTTTAAATACAGTTTGCCTAAAATTTAGATATTTAGATAAAACTTATGTGCGTATAGTTAGAGCCGAGTTCTAATATAGACTACTTTTTTCAAAAATGAGCCCAATAGACTCAGAAAACTGGGGTATTTATATAAAAACTATTCTAAGGCAATGACGTGTATTTTCTCACCGTCTTTTAGAAAAGAGGTAAGCTCTTAATTCGTTCGTATGTTTCTAATGTGAAAAAAAAAACAATGGTATAACCAATTTTGTTTCTGTTTTCACTAATTGGTTCATTTAGTTCAATATTAGGTGTGTCTTGTAATTAAATACAAAACTTTTATTTAATTACATAACATAACATTGAACATAACCTGTTATAACGTAAACAAAAACAAAACAAAAAGGGATCATTCATATTGGTGAAGCCTTTTACGGGTCTTAACTAGACAATCAGATGTTTATGTATATATAAGTGTAGAGATTTCACTAGTAATTTACGATACCTATATATTAATACGTGATGCCAAAGCTTTGGATCCCTTTTTACGAAAATTGCGCGGACGGAGGAGCATAAAATTTGGCACACTTATAGTTTGTGTAGGAGAAGTGCAGAACGCTAATATTTTTAATAATAATGTTTATAAAGTACATTAAATCAATAAACAAAACATTACCCACACTACCATGCATTTGACACACACAAACAAATATATTAATTATAACTATAAAAGATCTCAGAAACAAAGTAGTTGGTCTTAAGAAATGAAGATGGCGTTCTTACCAACAAGATATTAAAATTTATTATGGTCGAATTTCGACCAATGGGCGACCACTAGTTTTTATAAACAGTCTAGTAAACCTATAACATGTATAGCTTCTTAAATGTCAGCCAACAACCTTTGATTGTGTTAGTAGTGATAAATTGATGCGCCTTAAGCCTATCGTCTCTGGGTTTTATTAGATTCATGGTCCACCAGCGTAAGTCAATAACCTAATAATAGACGTGTCAATATGTCCGCGTGTAACAAACAGCAACAGAAACAGGATATTGTTTTCGGCGGAAAATATCTACTTTGTATTAGTTAGCGTCTATAAATAAAATGAAAAAAACTTTTCTTTTATCCTCTTGGGAAAGGCCTTTTAGCCGAGCTGCCTATTTTTACGTTGTAAATATTTCTTTAAGCCATTTTCATATCTTATGTGTTTGGTTTATTTTAGGGTGTCGTATTAGTAGTTAGTGCAAAAGTACTGCAAAAGCAGTAAAAAAAGGCTGTACTGAAAATAAATGGGGAGGTAGCTTAGAATCAGGAGAAGGACATAGGGTACATTTTGTCCCGTTCAACAGCGAGGAAACTAGGAAAAACAGCATTTTAATTTTTCTCCGTACAAAATGAAAGGGTGGATGAAGTTCATCGGAACAGCTAGTACTTACATAAAATTCAATAATTATTTAACACTAAGTTCGTCTTTTGTTTCAATACCGCTAAAACTCTCATTATTTTACTTCTCTTCTTTGACATTTTAACAGAGTGTGAGTTTTGATTTTGATTCAATTTACTTAAGAACATTTATCAATATTGGCTTTAAATTCACTTAACGGTAATTTAATAATGGTACTCTGTTATCGGAAAAAATTAAATGAATAATGGCTTTCGTGATGAACGCTAATATTATTACTGTTTGTAAGATTAGTTCTTTGTAATTCTTCATTACTTTATGATACATATTGTTGGTCGAAAACTTAGGTATACTGTTCGTATAACAGGGAAAGTAATTAGTAGGTAAGGACCAACCCAAATTAATACTACTAGTAGAATGGTGATAAAATAAATAAATATCTCTGGACAACTTACACAAATTGAATCTAACCCCACACGTAAGCAAATTATATGTTTGTGTTATGGGTGTTAGTTAACGATACTATAACATAGAAATACTTATATAGATACCAGAATACATTCAATAAACACCCAGACCCGGAAATGCAGACATCTAAATGTTCATCTAATATTCAACCAATTTATTATCAGCCAAGTCGCTGGAAAACAACCTCACGGATAGGTACTAAGTTTATTCTACATTTTTTTAAAATTAGATAATTAAGCATCCATGACAATGATATCAGTGAGTAGTTATACGAGTACATTATCAGTTTGAAAATCCATTATTGTTAGCGCGTGTAAATTTTATAGTTCATAATGTGATAGTATAGCGAGTTCTTGTTCGAAAAAAATATTTAGTAATTCTCTGCTCTAATGAGCTTAATTTTGACCAAGCAACGTTATTAAATACGAGAGTCAGTAAGGACATATCGAAAAATTCTTATTGTATTAATTATTTACTTATTATATAACTTTATTGTATGCTTATAATTCACCCCGCCTTAACAATTAACATCCCTTTTGTATGCCATGATTTGTATTATGGGCAGTACTGAATGTTCAATTTATTCTACGTAGTCCATAACAATTTAACATGAACGTCCATTTTACTTTGTATTTGAATGTAATGATATATTTTATTACAGTTGCAAAGTAATATAAATACTACTATTTCACGTGTCTAGGTCTCGAGTACCGTTATATCTACATTATTTTAGTGATGCTACGTCAAAAAAAAAATTCGTATTGCCAACAATATAAGTCTAGGGAGCTGAATATGTATCTCAGTCGCCCACTCAAAATGGAAAAGTGTACATCAAATTGTTTTTTCGTTTTTGTGTTTGTGTTTGCTATCTCTATTGTATTTCTGTTGGTCACTGGAGATAGCAAATATAAAACACGTCATTTGACAGCTATTTGATGTACACTTTTCCATTTTGAGTTGGCCACTGAGATAAATAATCAGTTTGACGTTGACAGGAGTAAGTACTCTTCTTCTTCTTCTTTTTGTTAATACAGCTTCCAATCGTTTTTCACGGCATATTGTCTTGTCAACAGGATTATTATAATATTGCTTTCCTATGTCTAGAAAGGGTGTAGTTGAAATATCAAAATGTTATTGTGAATACTTGTGCCTGTCATTATTTTACCAAGACTTATAATACACAATATGTCTGCATGTGTTACAATTCACGTTCTATGGCTCACGTTAGTGCGATTAAATTTATGGTACTATTTACGAGATTGTTAAACCTGCCTTTTACTATTTTAATTTTATTGGCGAATTTATAACTTGCTCTCTAATTATGCACACAAATATAAAGATAATTTTGTTTTTTTTGCTACTATGCAAATAAAGTAAGTGTTTTGCAGATTTTCTAAGTATTTTTCAGATCTTACATAATTTGAGATTTGATTTTGTTTTTTTGGTATTATTCCTTAAATGTTCCTATTATCACAGTCAGAATTTAAAAGTGCCATCGAGGAAACCTAAAATTAGGTTATTTAGTTTCTACTTATCGATGAGTTTTTTCACTTTTAAATGGTTTTTGCAATTTTGTCACACTTTTTTTACCGCCATTAAATGTTGCATATATAAATTAAAACTTATTATTATAACTTATTATTATTATAAAACTTATTCTGCAGATAGATGAATATATTTATTAACTTAAAATAAATTTAGTTACATAAGTTTAGGAATTATATTCGTGAAAAAAAGAGACATCTTTTATTTGTTATTTGATTGTGTTCTTACATACCAACTGGTGATAAAAATAAGTGACAAAATTGTCATACCTATACATAACAGGATATAAAAGATTAAGAGAAGTTAGCGTAATAAGTTTTGATTATGATTATATTTAATTAAGAAACCCTGTCATTGATAACAGTAGTGTTTTCTGACGATTACATCAAAGATAATGACTATGTCAACAAAAACATCCTACTAATACTATAAATGCAAAAAGTTTGTAAGAATGAATAGGTGTTTGTTACTTTTTTATGCATAAACGACTGAACTGATTAAGATGAAACTTTACGGTAATACTGTTTATACTTCAGAAAGATATATAGCCTATAGGCTTACAATTCACAAAAAGAAGCACTTTTTACATAATATAAAAATATTTACAGTTGTATTAACGCTTCATGTTTTTATTTTTTGGTAGTCTTGGACTAAAGCTTAACTTGTTTTAAAAACTGAAAATCGAGTTTATACTACCATTACAATTCATACCATCATATATTTTACCAACAGGAAATCTATTTTTGTCCTCCACTCTCACAAAACATGACGTTTTGTTTCCAATTCATGAAAACCTAAGCTGTTTTTATTATGAACGCAAATTGTGAATCCTGTAGATTTGATTAATTCTTATATACATACTAACTTCCCAATTAGGGGAAGTTCGTGAACTTGTATAAATGCAATCCAGAAACGTCTGATCCAACTGCAAAAGACAGAGCAAAGAATTTTAAATTAAAAAAAAGATTGATTGCTTATACTTCTGCTATTAGAGGTAAACGAATCTTGTCTTTCTTGAAGTTGCACAATAAGCTAACAAAATATGTGACCCCCTACGGTACTTTGAAAGTAATATAAGGGGTCCGATATTTATTTCTTGTTGTACATACCAAACAATGTTTATAAATCCCCGGCCTATATAATATATAATTTCTGAATCTCTGAAACGGTTCCAACGATTTTCATGAAATTCAGTATGCAGGTAGCGATAAAACAATCTAGCTGGTTTTAATATTTAGAAAACGTCGTTTTATAAAATATACTGAGCAGAGCTTGGACATCCAGGTATAGTAGTACTATTTAAAAGTCAAGCTTCGGAAATCCGAATGTATTTTAAATACATATATATCTATATAGAGTTGTTACTACATAATTAACCATTTCGCTTAAATTTCTGTTAGGTCAGCCAATTTAAAAATAAAAGTATAAAGTGTAAAAAGAGTAAAAGTGTAAAGCGCTAAATTTAAATGTTAGTACTATACTGTAATATTGAAGGTGAAGGATTTTTCGACTGTTTAAATGCATTACCTGCAGCAGTTATAGTTGGATCGTTAAATTATTTTGCATTGGATATCCCAATTACTGAGGTAGGTAACATCACGCTATGCCCTTCAGATGCAGTATAAGTGTGGGTCCAGTCACAGAGAACGGTTGTTGCTCTGTATAGTAATTTGTTTTGACGTAAGCCACAATTTAAATAATACTAGCAGTTCGTCCCAGCTTCGAACGGGTGGATACACTTCGAAGTTATTATACATATAAACCTTCCTTTCGAATCACTCTATTAAAAAATCGCATGAAAATCCGTTCCGTAGTTTTAAAATCTCGCCTCTGTTGTCTAACGGTCCAGTTGTTGGACTTGACTGGAGGACCCGGGTTCGATTATCGGGTCTGGCAACAAAAAGAAAATTGGGTTTCTCCAATTTTCTAATAGAAAAAAAAACGTTGCTCGGGATTGGATATGTGCCCAGTTGGCGATAGGCTTGCCACCTATCTCATTGTAGGACTTGTCTTCGGCTAGTCGAGGGTGCCCTGGTTGTACGTTTTCGGTGATATGGGCGTGAAGATACTTACTTTAAAAATCCAAATATTCATAGGGCCAGACAGCAGAAACAAAATTCAGTTATCACTTAAAGCAATAGTTTTTTAATACAAGGGGATTACGAAAAATTTGTTAAATCGAGGAAGTCATTATATTGAGGTAGGTACGTTATATTAAGGTGGCACTGTAATATGCAGAAAATAATAGAATTTATTTTACATAAAACTAAAATCTGTCAACGCACAGAAGATCCGACAAAAGAAACTTGAAGAGCTTCTCTGTTTTCCTCATTTTAAAATATAGCACGTATGCAAAAAAGTAGTTATACATGATATCTATAACAGATTGGTTTAAGGAGCAATTAATCCTAAGTAGATATTTTGATTCGTTGAATATTTAGCAATGTTACTGTAACCTTTTTTTATTCAATTTCAAATTGATATATTGTTTAAATTTGTTTAAAGGATGGTCTTTGATACGTTCAAGTAATTTATACTAAACACCTGTACATTGGCCCATGAAAGATGGCTTACTCTGTGGACAAGGCACAACTATAATAAATACCCACATTAAACGACCTTTTTTTACAAAAAAAAAATGTATGGGTTAACGTAGTCGTTTTGCAGTAAATGAATAATAATAAGTATACTTAGGAAGTCCATATACTTTCCTAATTGTACTTGGTACATGGCGGTGAACGTATTTGAACCTAGGCTAGCATCAACTATTACAGCACTTCGTGCAACGAGGGCTTAGCGTACGCCTAACGCATAGCTACGGTGAGTCTCAGCTTCGTGTTTTGACAGGGTATTTGTGTAAAAAATTTGTGTGTCTGAGGTTCTGGGTCTAAATGCGTTTATTAATTTTTTTCTAGTATTTATGTAAGCATTTCTATGTAAGTGTCGTTGACTAACACTAATACTAATAAATACTAATACAACCCATTCAATTTGTGTTTTCCAAAATTCCAGGGATATTTTTATAAAGAAACGCTTTGAAGAATTTGATTTACAAATTTATTTTCAACAATAACTGATTAATATTTATTCGTTATATTTTAATCATAATCGATTCAATATAAGTACCGTACTGGTGAAAACGCGAAGAACATATTCTTCATTAAAAATGTAAAAAATTTAATTTTAACACAACAATTTCATAGAAACCAATTCTGTTTATCCTTTTATGTAATTTAATAATAACTTTATTTGCTTAAATATTACCATGTAGCCATATTTGAACCATTAATGCAGTGATTTAAAAGCGGAACACCATAAAAATGTCAGATGATTGGCCATCAATGAATTCAAATCGGCCATTATACTGTATTAAACAGTGAGAGTTGCGGAAGAAATCAAGAAAGTTTAAGAAATGTGATTATCGCCTCTGTGGTCTAACGGTCCGGCGTCGGACTTGTCTTCTTGAGGTCCCAGGTTCGATCCCCGGGTCGGGCAACAAAAAAAAGCAAATTGTGTATTTTCAATTGTCTAATTAAAATAACTTTGCTTGGGATTAGATATGTGCCCGGTTGGTTGCCACCTATCAAATTGTGGACTTAGTGTCTTGGGCTAATCGGGCATCCACGAGTGGTTGTGCCTCTGCCTACCTCTTCAGGGATGTGGGCGTAAAGAAATGTAATCTTCTAATAAAAACAACATTGCCTGAGATTGGATAAGTGCCCGGTTAGCAAAAGGTTTCCCTTCGCTCACTTGTCACATTAGACGAAGTGTTAAGGCACTAAGCAGGTAAAAAAGAACCCGGGGTACCCTAGTCATACTTCTGATCACATCTCGGGGGTACCTACAAACGTGAAGATACTCAGACAAGTCTATAAACGCATGCAGACCCAAATTAGGTGATATTTGTGTAATGACAAGAATATGAACTCACGCAGACACAAATATTAGGTGATGTTTGTGTAATGAAAGTTTAAATGTTGAGAAACGTGATAATGGCGCGGCAAACGAAAGATAATAAGGATGTGTCAAGTGATGTGTGGCCGCGATGATATTTTGTCAAAAGGTCGGATGTCAGCAAATGTCACTTGAATTCCCACTAGCAATTATCTGTATCTGTGGTTTCTCCTTTTTTCTTGACCCGCCAAGACAAATGTATTATTCTCAGATAAAGTTACATGACCCTTCCTTACTTCCTTTGCCTTAGTTGTTGTTGTTTAATTTTATCTCAGTCGGAAAAAGGCAAAGGATCTGAGTCCATACAGCCACGTCTTCCGTATTAATATATTATTTTGTTATATAGGTATATTTTCACTTCTTTTTTTCAAAAATTATTTCTGCGCAACGAGGAAATATACGGTACACTCATTTTTTCATAATTATTTTATTAGTGCACTTTCACTAAACAAAATTGTACAAATTGCAATTATACAAACTTACACCAAATTCAATAATTATGAAAAAATTACGACCTTCGTCATTCACGATGGCGCCAAACCTCCTCCTTTGCCTTAGATTGAAGGTGTCAAATAAAAGCGACAAACGATGTTTCTTCTTCTTTTCCGATTTGATAAAACTTGCCTAATGCCTATTTAAAAAAATGCAAACTAATTACTTTGTGTTTATTATAATATAATTTAGTCTTCCTTTCTGTGTAAGGTAAGCAAATAAGCTCACGACTCTCCTGATGGTTAGAAAGAGTCGTGGTCTATAGACACCATAGATGTTATAGGTGCGACATTGTCCTAAGACATTACGCCTATTATACAAGTCTACCGGCTACCCTATCCTCCGCACCGGAACATGACTTCTGAAAAAACTTGATTTACCTTAAGTAAACAATGGGTTATGCGCGTCGAAATTTTTATAAATGACCGCCGGATCAAAATGCCACACACTAAAAAGATCCAGCGGAAGAAACCCAGCGG
>NJDD01002047.1:161953-175922 GCA_002245505.1 Calephelis nemesis
CCTTTGCGGAGGGTGAGGTAGCGTACTTGCAAAATAGGTCTAACATCCCCACCACAGATAAGGTCACACTCACCTGTGACATCTATGTTGTCTATAGTTCACGATTTTTTTATAAACAGGAGAGACGTGAGCTTATCCGCATTCTTGTAACATAAAAAATAATGTTGTGTTCCAAACAAGGCCAAGTAGGACTAGCCCATAAAGTGTTCCGGTGAAGTAAGCTTACATTAGTGATGGATACACGCAAGAACGGACGGACTTACAAGGGTTGCATTTTTTACCACCTGACTAAGAAAATCAAAAAAATAATTAAAATTTGCTTGCAAACATAGGTACGCTGATCATTTACACAGCCTTTACCGTAAGTTGCTGTAGATTACATTCGGTAGTTTATAAACAGAAATCGATATGGTTTTAGTCTGAAAATTTAGTTCCGTTATTTACCAGTAGAGGCGCTGTTCAATGTTTTCATAGCTTGAGTTTAGCGCTCTGAGCTCATGGTAAGAGCCCAGATCTGCCCTACAAAATATGCTATGCTAATTAACATACCAATATATAACATGTTTGTATGTATTTGCATATTAAGTTGACTCGTGTCTAATTATCTTGTAATATATTATCATGCGAGCATGCAAACGATTCTCATCGACTATGATTC
Organism: Calephelis nemesis; assembly: GCA_002245505.1. NCBI lineage: Eukaryota > Metazoa > Arthropoda > Insecta > Lepidoptera > Riodinidae > Calephelis > Calephelis nemesis. The sequence goes on from NJDD01002047.1 coordinate 162,612, forward strand.
TCGGAACTAATATATTATAATATTTTTTTATAATATATCAGTATCAAGCTATGTATCTACTATTTTCTGTATATAAGAATAGTTTCTTTCGGATATGTTTCGGTTTCGATGATATTGAAGTCGGTAAACAAAGCATAAGATTCAAGCAAATGGTGTCCAAAATCCAAATACAACGTGAATATTAACCCTTAATCCACCTGCTTTTTTTTCTTATTATTAAGAAATAATCGCCTCTGTGATCTAGTGGTCCTACTGTTGGACTTGATTTCATGAAGTCCCGGGTTCAAATCCCAGGTTGGGCAACAAAAAGAAAACGTGGTATTTCCAATTTTCTAGTAAAAAATGTTTCTCAGAATTGGATATGTGCCCGGTTGGCGATGCTTGCCACCTATAACATTGTATGACTTGGTGTCCTCGTCTAGTCGTGGGTGCCCCGGGATGTGCCTCTGTCTACCCCGTCGGGGATATGAGCGTGAACATACTTAAATACTTTTTTTATTAAGAAAATATCGTGACTTGATAAAGACGCTGTTACAATATAAAATTACTGTTATTTGCAGATAAGCAGACGCTTGAACGACTGACTATCCTTGGATTTTTACAAATAATCGATCTTTATTATCTTTTCTAAGAAATCATTAGAGATACCAAGGCTTAACTTTTTAACTTGCTAAAGTGTAGTCTGTGGGAATACGCGTTCTTGACATGTTGTATTTTTTTACGTATAAAACATTAAAGATGCAAACAAATTTGCTAAAAAACTATCTTAAGAGAATGTTACAAATCTTGCTAAAAATACCTTAAGAAGAAAAGTTTAATCATTTTATTTAATAATTTGCATATAATTATGCGACAAAACTAGCGAAGGAATCGATAAAATATAATTAAACACTTCACTTCATTATTTGAATCCCGGTAGCTCAAATTGTTAGAGAATACGTCAGCGAAAGACGAAAGGTATAGGGTTCTATTCTGTCTAAGTTGTTTTTTTCCAAATATCAGGATTTCTACCGATCGTGGGATATGTGCTAAAATTAAAATATCTTGGTTTATAATTATATTTTTATGACAATTTTTGCTTAATACCACAGGACAGCGATGCACCTATAACAATTGTGGTGTCTAAAGGCCGCTGTTGTTTTTTACCATCGGGAAAGCCGAAGTGTTTGTATGATTAAATCATAATATTGAAAATTCGAAACATTTCATATTTGTAAACCATATCCAAATCTTCCTTCCCATATTTGTTTTGAATTGAAATAAAAATAAACATCTTATTTCTCTGAAATAAACAAACTACTCGTATATTTGCCGGCTATAGTCTTTACCATTCAAAGATCACATGCAGTGTCGTACCCGGATGAATGAGAAATCAAAAATCTTAAGTACTGCTTCGTTTTCAAGCTGTGGTGTTATTATGGTGGTAATAATTACAAGCATCTGCTTATTATGGCCGAAAATACATGACCATGCGCTAGTGTCAGATAGTTCCGTTTTGTCATGTAAAAAAAAAGGAAGGGCTTGGTATTTACGTTAGAGATCCAGCGTCAGGTTTGTAATGCTTTATTTCTTTACCATCGTTGTAAATAGCTGCTAAAAAATATTTTTGCTTGTTACCATTCTTATTCTATAAAAAGACCCAGTAACGTTAATAATAACGTTTATTTATTTATTTTTGAGGCAATGGATATTATATCATCCCTTCCCTTAATAAGTCGTGTACGTCACAAGGGTTGCGGGCATTATGACCTTTAAACCTGTTGAACCAAGAACTGGCATGCAAATATTAAGTTTAATTTATTTAAGATTGAAATACATAAAAAAAAATACAATTGAATTTACAAGTTCAATTTCAGTAATTAAAGTAATTTAGTAAAATTAAGTAATTTAATAAACTTATTTGCAAATGAAATGAGTAACTGTACTTGTATGTAACTATAATAACTGGAATAGTATTGTAATTCATCAAAACACGGTAGTTTACACGTAAAACTACAACTACAAAAAACTCAATTAGGTCCAAAAAGATAAAACATTAATTAGGTAAGCCAATTATATAAGTTTTTTTTAAGAATATAACTTCACACTGTATCAATTTAATTTGAAGTTATTTATAACTACATAGTATTAAACAAAGTCGCTTACTCTGTCCCTATGTTCCTTTGCATCAAATCTTTAAAACTACGCAACGGATTTTGATGCGGATTTTTGAAGAGACAACATCTTAAATTAGGTTGTGGCTCGGAGTCACTCTTGAAAAAGTGTAACGCACTCTCACGTCTGTTACGATGAGCCACCGAACGAGAAAGAGGCCCGCGGGACGGGCGAATGCCTTGCATCTCTCTCCCACATATTCTACCGAGAAAAGATGTTGTCACGAAAACTCTTCGCCCGTAAAACCGATTTTACAGGCAACCATTTTTTTAATAGTTGAAGTGTTTGAACGTACCCGTGCGGGGCGGGCCGCTAGTATTTATATAAATAATAAAACCTCTATTTTAACTGCTGTATAAAATAAAATGACTCGCAAAATGCAAATTGAATAAGCGAAAACTAATGAACTTTCCAGTTTCCTGATATATCATGATATGTACAGTTTGCAAAATCATCTATGTTAGACATATTACAATTAATTAAGCAGAGCGAAACTGCGAAACCGACTCGAACCACCACTCGTATCGACTCGTACCACGATTTAAGGTGATTCTTTTTTCGAAACATAGCAAATGATTTCGAAATGGTCCCACAAAAATTCAACATTCTACTAAATTATGCACTATTAAGTGAAACTCAAACTACTAGTCGGGTTATGATAAAATAATACCCACTCAGAATCATGGATGGAACGAAAGGTGACCTATCGTTCTAAAAAGAACCATAAAAAACTATCTTTAGGGCCATATTCGCGAAGAGATAGGCAGAGGCACTACGAGCGCACCGCAACTAGCCAATTAAAAAAAGAAAATCATACATTGTTAAAGATCATAAATCATAAATTGTTATAGGTGTTATATTTACTAGGTGGTAGAGTTTGGCAGCGACTTACCCGGATTGGTACCACTGCCTTACCTATTCCTACCGCCATAACGTCAAGACGTGTTCCGGTTTGGAGGGTAAGGTAGCCGGTAAACTTACTTTTGCTCGAGGTCTAACATCCCGACCTCAGGTTGGCAACGCACCATTACCATCTTTGGTGTCTCTAGGCGGCGTGAATTCCTTACCATCAGGAAATCCGTCTGCTTGTTTGCCTTCCACTATCATAAAAAAAAGAAAAAGAAAACACTCCGTCTAATATAATCTATCTACCTAGCTATTTTCATTTACAAGTGTATTTAAATTTACTTGATGAATCCTTAAAACATATCTTAGTTGATGGCTAAAATTCTAGAATGTTTTAGAACATTTTCCTATAACATTAAAAAAAAAAGGTGTTAAACTTTTCGCCAAGCGGGCCAACATTGTTTTTTTATTACAAAAATGACAAGCACATTTATTTTTGTTGCCCGGTGATCGAACCCGGAACCTCCTGGAGTCAAGTCCTACCTATTCTATAAAGGCTATAAAGGCTTTGTCATGTTCGAACCTGGAGGGTAGGGTAGCCGATAGACTTGCACAATTGGCCTTACGTCTACGATAACAGTGGCCTATAGACACCACAGTTGTTATAGGTGCGTCGCTGTCCTGTGGCCGAGATATTAGGCCAAATATGCAAATCTACCTTACCTACCTCCGGGACGGATCATGACAGTCTTTATGGCGGCAGCAATAGGTAAGGCGGTCGATCCTTAGCCGGGCGAGGTTCTTAAAGTTTATGCAAGTATTTCTATGTACTGACACAAACATAATATCCTTACTTTGGAGTTAGCTTCCATTTTTTTTAAATTAGTAATAATTTGTAGACGATTTTTCTTTTATTGATTATAAATCACTTAACACGATAATTATAAATTTCACGATAGACTTGGCTGTCGACAGTACTTTACAAAAATATGAGAAACAAAAAAAGTGAGGTTAACAACCCTTCGTAGGGAACCTGTTTCGGAAATGTCGTTGATAACACGATTACCATATTGTCATGATGTACATACGGTAACCGGATCCGGTTAATGTTCATCTGTGTACGTTTTGTGTGTTATAGTATTTGGAAGCTTGCAAATGTCCTTATCTTTTCTCTCAATATTTTTATCTGTTACATCACACCTAGCATAACACGGAAAACTGCTGGATTGATGTTGATCGGGTCTCTAATTAATAGGGATTTAATTTGAACTTATAGCTATAACTACTAACTTTTATTTAACTACATATGTGTGTATGTATATGTGGAATCCAATTTCAATCGATTGAACTAAAATTTATTATCAGCAAAAGAATAGCTTTTTCAAAAATTCAACTAGGTTAAATTAATACTTAAGCTGATATCACACTGTACCGATCACTACTTCGGTGTGTAGATTTTAACGTTGTTGTTTGTCCGCGATGGACTCCTAAACTACTTAATCGATTTCTATTAAATTTACACACTGTGTGCAGTTTGACCTAACTTGAAAGATACGATAACTTACATTTCAATTGATCGCGCCCGAAGCCGCGGGTAACAGCTAGTTTAATATGTAACAGACACAGTTCTAGCTATAAACTATTAGACGTCGCCTTATTGGCCTTGGCTGCTCTGACTTCACCGCGTGTGGCCGATGCTTCACCGTCACGCGACATGCGACACACAGACCAAAAAAATTGAGAGCATGTAATAAAAGTTTCACTTTAAAAATGTGGTAGCTAATATAACAATATTGGTCTCGTTTCTCCCTCACACAATAACATGTTTCTAGTATCCTTTCATGTCAGTATTCAAGGCTTTAAATTTTCATTGCTTAGTTATTACATTGAGGCGATGAAAAATGAAACTGTTTATGAAAATTGCTGTTAAATTGAGCGCTTACCTACGTGTTCAAGGACGTTTCTAACATACGTTGCGTTTATGTTTATAAAGTTATAACTACTCTTACTAGGTACAAACAAAACAAGTAATGTTACGGATGGTCGTCTTTACTGCAAATAGAAAACTTAGTTACATCGTTTTGGTCCTGGTCTGCTGATTAGAATAGAGCTGTCTCTCTGCCAGGCAGCTCATAAAAGGTGAGCAGAGTTTACCATCATTACCAACAAGATCACTGGTGGTGGAGTATTGTGCAACTTGCCCGAGGGTTTCAGCGCCTTACTTCCTGCTTATCCCAAAAAAAGAAAAGAAAAAAAATTTGCGGAATATTAGTGTTAAAAAGGGGTCCACAAATAACGTGAGATGTTTAAGGAGGGGAGGGGGTCGATTCAAATCTCACCTAATCTTACGTTGGAGAGGTGTGGGTCTCGGCAAATATCACGCAATTTTTGTGCTTCAATCACAGAAAAATATATTATTTTGGTCCATTTCATCCATGCTTAAGATTTAATCTTAAAGCGTTATCGTAATACGATGAAGATCATTCACTAATTCCTTCAAAAGAAAATAATTTCATTCATACCTAGACTTTATACACCTACTGACTAGCAAACCACCGTATTTGTTTTATATCAAATATCTCAATTTACTTAATTTAGTTGTAATAGACCAGAAGTGCTGCAACCCACGCTGGAATGTTGTGCATATGATTCTGCACGACCGTTTTCTGCCACCTCCATACTCTATCACTTGTTTTTTTTTAATGTAATTGGAAGGCAAACAAAGATTTCCTAGTGATAAAAAATTCACGCCGCCTACAGACACCAAAGGTGGTAATCTGCAAATAAGCCTGGACCAACACGGGGTTGATAGACATGATAATTTCGGACTTTAAAGAGCATGACGGAAAGTCATTTGCTCCATTTCTAATACGACACTGCCTAGCGATTCAACCGCTACATCAGCACGCCTTATAATCGCTATTGGCCAAGTGTACGAGATGAGAAAAGATGGTGGAGTAAATGCGGTATTTACTTTGCATCTATCACAAGAGCACAGGAGAGATTGTCACAAGACGAGATATTAAGTTTCTGTGCCCAAGCGCTATCAAAGCAAATAAAATCTCTCGACATCTCGCCAAGGGGAAGGGTCAGAAAATGTAAAAAACACCTCACGTAATTTATGGACGCCCCCAATCAACATATTCTACCAACTTGTGGTGTGCAAAAATTTTAATAGCTTTTTAATCAATATACAAATTTTAATTATTTAGTTACTATCTACAACACACTGTATTTTGTATTTTCATAAATGATTATTTATTTATTTAGCCATAATTACTGTCATGTTCCGGTATGGTGGGTAGGATAGCTAGTAGACTTGATCCATCCCGGCCTCAGGTCAGCGACGCATCTGTAACATCTGTGGTGTTTATAAACCACGGTTGTCTCAAATCAATATAGCCTAGGGCATAAAAGAGAAACTGAGCAGATGTTAAGCTGTGCCGTAGTCTCCCGGCCAGAAATTGATCAGTTTTTCATTCTAATGTTGCCACCACAACGATTTTTAGCTAAATTTAGGGAATCTACAAATAAACAGACCATTTTTAAAGAGCTCTATATGCCTTCAACCTTATTATTCTACACTCTAACCATCCTGACGCCCTAACTAATAGATGATTTTGACCAAATCGGTAGCCAGAGTAGTCACAGTAATCGTTTCACCTGTAATCTGCTAGAAGTTTGTAAACATCTCAAGCCTACAAACTTCACATAGAGGAATGTGGTATACATGTATAATTGAAGTAGTTAATCCGCCAAATATTTATTCATGAGATTAGTGAATGTGAAACGTGCATCATTTACATATAGAATACGCCAGTTTTGTATTATTCTGATTATTTTTTAAATGTTCATTATAACTGTACATTGTAACTTAATTTGTGTTTAAATCTAGTTAAGAATATAAAAGGCAATAAAAGTAGAGACATTTTGTATAATCTTTATGCACAGAAGTCTTACAATTTTAACAATAATTTTCTTGATTATGTTAAGGAATATTCAAAGTTATTTCGAAAAGTTTGCTTATATGCGAAAAGATTACAAATAAGCAAAGAAATCAAAAGTTCTGGAGACAAACAGAAAACTACCTGGGAAATTATTAATAGAGAAACTGGCAAAATGAAATTTCATGATACATAATACATGATTAGTACAAAAAATGGATTGCTTATCTCTGACGCTGATATTGCTATGGAATTTGAAGATTTCTTTACTAATATTCCTGTCAAAACCACTGAGTCGATTTTATCATCTTCTGTAATGGCTGAAAAACTCTTAAAGGCAAATCACAAATTTAATAAATGTAATTTTGAATTTAGACACATTCATTGTAATGATATAATAAAAGCTTTTAAGACCTTAAAGTTCAAAGCTAGTGAAGATATTTGGGGTATGTCCGTTAAATTCATAAATTTAATAATAAGTGATATAGCTCCTTACCTTAGTGACATTTTTAATATTTGCATTGACGAAGGAACCTTTCCGGACATTATGAAGATTAGCAAAGTTATACCCCTTTTTAAGTCGGGGGTTAAAAAAGACCCCACAAATTATAGGCCAATATCCATTTTACCAGCGTTGAGCAAAATTTTTGAAAAAATTATGTACACACAAATGTTATTTTAACATAAACAAACTATTTGCAGAACAACAATACGGTTTCACTAAAGGCCGATCTACAACAGATGCAGCAGCAAGATTAGTTGGTTATGTAATGAAAGCATGGGAGAATTCTAATGACGCAATAGGCATTTTTTGTAATCTATCGAAGGCGTTTGATTGTGAGGACCATCAGACTCTGCTTATTAAACTAGCGTATTATGGTGTACAAAACAGTGCTTTGAAATTAGTAGAGTCCTATTTGGCGGATAGAATTCAAAAGGTACAAGTTAATAACACCAAATCCACAGGTGCATATGTAAAAATGGGGGTACCACAAGGATCAATTTTGTAAACGACTTGCCAGCAATTGTTCACAATCGATGTGAGATAGTGTTGTTTGCAGGTGATACCTCTTTAATTTTGGACTTAGGTAGACGTGAACCTGATTTTGACAAAGTGAACAAAACTCTTTCACTGGTGCTAGAATGGTTTAATGCGAACAAATTTGATATTAAACGCTAAAAAAACTAAATGTATTAAATTTACAACCCAAAATGTACGACCTAACAATCGACATGACCAAGTAATAATAAATAATGCAACATTAGAATTTGTTAATGACACTGTATTTTTAGGCCGAAACATCGATGCCAAACTTGAGTGGGGTCAACATATACTGAAATTAACGAAAAAACTTAGCTCAGCCGCGTACGCAGTTAGAAAGATTCGCCAGTTGACCGACGTCTATACTTCTAAACTTGTTTACTATAGCAGTTTTCATAGTAATTTATCATATGGTCTTTTAATATGGGGAAGAGCAGCTGATATCAATACAATTTTCATCTTACAAAAAAGAGCGATACGAGCTATATATAATTTAGACAGTAGGGCATCTTTGAGACAGTTATTTAAAGAAATTAATATTATGACTGTATCCAGTCAATACATTTATGAAAACATTATGTATGTCCGAAAAAACATTGACTTGTTTGTAAAAAATAGAGATATTCATAGTTTTAATACAAGAAATAAAAATAAGCTTACTGTACATAAATTTAGATTTAAAAAAACATCCAAATGCTTTATTGGTGCTTGTGTGAGGTTTTATAATAAAATTCCTGAGGAAATTACAAATTTAAGTGAGAAGAAATTCAAAGCATGTGTAAAAAGTATTCTTTTGCGAAAAGCATACTATAAAACAGAAGAATATTTTAAAGATAATAATGTATGGACAAATTCTTAATAATAATAATGATTGATAAGGGATGATAAAAAATATATTTTTAACTTTATGTAATATAAAAATTTTATGATTATTGACATTATTTTTAGTTATTATATATTTTTTTGACATTTTAATTTGTAAGTAGTTTAATTTTTAATTAATTTGTTTTTTTATGTATTTATTTGACATATTTTTTATTATTGAATGAAATAGCTTTTGACATTGAAATTTAAATTATGACATTTTATAAGTATCTTCACGCCCATATCCCCGAAGAGGTAGGCAGAGGCACAACCAGGGCACCCACGACTAGCCGAAGACACTAAGTCCCACAATATGATAGGTGGAAAAATCCAATTTTCTTTTTGTTGGCCGACCCAGGATTCGAACCCGGGACCTCATGCAGTCAATTCCAACACCCGGACCGCTAGACCACAGAGGCATTTTGAATAAAAATATATTCTATTCTATTCTAATCATTGAAATATTGAAAAAAACGCAATTAGTTATGGTCTTGGTATTGCTTGTCGTCTTTAAATACCGAAGTTGGTAATCGTTATTTTATTATATGAATTCTTGGGTCGGGCAACTCAAAAATGTTTAATTTTCTAATAAAAAACATTCCCAGTACTGAAAAAGCACCCGGTTACTAATAGTTTTGCCACCTATCATCGTGGGACATAGGTACATTCGGCTAATCGTCATTCGTCGTAGGGTTCAAAAGTAATCTTGATTTTACGAAAATGGGAAATTGAAATCTGATTTGGATTCAGACTCTTAAAAAGAACATTTGCGAATTATTGACATTTAGTTATTAATAAATAATAATTTACATTGTCTAATATTCAGACCAATAAATAAGTACTTACTTAGAAGCATGTACTTAGTAGAGAGGAGTACCTTTTTTAGTGGGTCTGAGGTCCGATACGTTGAATTTTTCGGAACTATTTTTTCATAAATTGCTAGTATTGCGTTCAAGCTTTTTTTAACGAAATTCCTTACGGCAGGCTTGGAGAAGATAGGGATTTTGCTGAGCTACCGAACTGAAAAAAATGTGATCGTAAAACCGCAAGAAAAAGTCCGTGGAATAAAACCGTTAAGTGAGACTTGCGCAGGAGCGACAGTTGCTGCGCGACCGGACTGAAAAAAATGTGATGTGAATGTGAAAACCGTAAGAAAAAGTCCGTGGAATAATTTTTGCTAGTGACACAAATGACACAATTTCGATAAATTACACGAATGTGATTTCAATTTCCTGTTTGCATGAATTCAAGGCCGTGAGTAACTCTACTGGATGTAGCCACTTTTATGTTTATGCTTAAAAAATTATGATTCTTTAAAAGTATGTTATACCAATAACAACGAATATTTGTATGATATTTCAAAAATCTTTAGTATCTTCACGCCTATATCCCCGAAGTGGTTGGCAGAGGCACAAACAAGGCACCCGAGATTAGCCGAAAACACTAAGTCGCATAACGTGATAGGTGGCAAGCCTATCGCCAACCGGCCACATATCCAATCCCGAGCAACGTTTTTTTTAATTAGAAAACTGGAAATACCAAATTTTCTTTTTGTTGCTGGAACTCGAAATCGAACCAGGGATCTCATGCAGTCAAGTCCAAAACCTAGACCGCTTGACCACAGAGATGATTTAAAAAATAATACTCCCCTCTCGCTTTGTCATTCGTCAAAGCAACACTCAGTGATAATTGATAATGTTTCTTGTGGAATGTACTCACGCGCATGTTCTAGAAAGTTCATCACGAATAGTACCGAGTACTATTCTCACGAATCAATAATGAATTTGGTACGGCAAAAGATTTCATTTTTAATTCGCTTGCGTGTATCTACTACATGATACGGCGATTTGGGTCAATATCTAAATATTGTAACTGGTGACCGACGAATGTTCACTTTGTAAGCGTTGTACAAATCTAATATTCAGATATCAATGAGCTGAAAAACTTGTTCACTTTGATTCTCTCCACAGACCATCCAATGTACATAAGATATTGCTTTAGAAATTTTTGAGCATGTATACATGTAAGTCCTTAGACCGTAATAGACATTAGTATCGGTTAATCCACTATTTCCAGAAAATATTTGACACATAAAATGTTTAAGACCAAGAACTCACGGAGTGGTTTTTACCCGCCCCCGGTCCCGGAACTGCGGTTTTATTTCAACACTTACGACACCGCTAATTTGTGCGGTCACACAGCCGTCGCGGTTGATATCATCGCTCGCAAACTTGTACGACTCTACAGGCGGACGACCACTGCCGCGGGAACCGCAAACAACCGCGGGCGCTGCGGGTGTAAAACGCGTCGTAAAATGTGCTCTTATTTATTATTGCATATAAATCTACTTTCTACAGAACTTGCGGGCCCGCAACCGTCACCCGATTAGATAAGCTAAGCTATACTAAGTTGTTGCAAATGAAAGTAAAAACGTGTAGGCTCAATAGTTTGAAATAATATATTTAATTTGACTTAAACTGTTGCATTTTCTAGACCAGTGTGCAAGGAAACCATAAGGTCTTGAATAACAATAATAAACAAATCTCTTACGACACATTAATAAAAAGTGAAATACCTAGTCAACCTTTAAATAAGTTAGTATAGTTATTACTTATTAGTAACTTTGGTAATAACTTATCTATATATATAGAGATAAGCCTATTAGAAGTTGGTTGCTAAGATATTTTTGGTAATTATTGAAAAATAATAGCGGTTGCCTGGTCATTTATTCAAAATATCCCTTACTCTTACCTTATATATGTGTGTAATTAACTTTGTCCGTTAATCTGTAATCAATCTTGTAGTATCTAAAAACAAAATGGATTAGCAATTTTGACACGTATTCCAAAATGGCGTAATCGAAATTCGAAAATATAACTTTAACAGAAAACTACAAAATTCTAAATGTAATTTGATCAAGCTTGAATGTTTTAGAATACGGCGCAGATTCTTTTAGTAGATTTTAGTCTTAGTTTTCCTTTCATTACTCTAGACGACTGTGCTTGTTCTGGTCTTGCCATTTGCTTTGTTCAATGTGAATATTCACACCGAACGAACATTCATGTCAATCGGCTCTCGGTAGATATGTCATTACAGTGTAAATTAATTATTCCGGTCGCTATTTGTGTTAATTACTGGCGGCTTTGATCTTCTTGATGGGTTAGTAAGAAATTCCAAAATACTTCGTGCGGATCTAGGATCTTGTTTGTCTGACAGCTTAATATACATATTGTCAACTTGCCTGATAGTGATGACGGATCAAAAGTGGAAAAGTAATAATCTATACCTATCTTTATTTTGGTACCTAATCTATACCATCATTTAGTACTTACTAACAGAGGTAAGCGGTTCGTACAGTAAAGTATTTGGTAAACTTAAAATTTAATCTAAGCATATCAACATACTCGTTTTCTTAACAAGTGTTAGTGTTTTTGGGAAACTGACTACAGGAACCAAAACTGAAAAAACACCTTTTAAGTGCTTAAATACTGTCATATGCAAAAGTCAATGCAGAAAGAACCTTACATATAGATTGTGCGTATCTGTACTAATGTTATAAATGGAAAAGTCTGTCTGACCGTTGCTCTTTCACGGCTAAACCTCTGAACGGATTTTGATGAAATTTGATATGCATACAGTTAAAGATCCGAGTTCAAATATAGGTTAATTTTAGAATTATACTTCTGTAGGCGCAGTATGAAAAATGATTACAGTGAAATTTTAAGATCCGTCACATAAAAGTTACAGTGTGAAGTTGCAGCGGAGAGCGAAAAGTAACATCATGAAAATGCCTGCTTTTATATAATATATAAATGCGATTTATATATTTTTCGTTACATATTTTTATTACATTTTCAAGTAGGTATAACTTCTCACGTACATAAGTACACGCACCCACTTTTTTTTTCAAAAATCAATAAAAGAGGATGCAAGTTTTTTCGAAAAACGTAACTACTCTACTTGACTAAGTCGCGGGAAACATTTTAATAATGTGATAACCGATAGTACATTTAAAGAAAAATTTAATATACTTTTATATAATTAATTGAGCCCTAGGCATTAATTAGACGTATATTTTGTCAATACACAAGTGAAAGAACGCAATAACGCATGACGCAGAGAAACTGGTGTCAGCTTCTTCACGCTTTCATACGCCAGTGAACGGAACCCAGATAACCGGAAACATTACCCGAACTGCTTTAGCTTTTGACTTGTAGATGAACCTCGCTAACATTTACGAGAGGATAAGATACAGGTAAATTAGCCGGTAAACGTATTTTTGCTCGAGGCCTAACGTCCCGGCCTCAGGTTGAGAACGCACCATTACCATGTTTGCTGTCTTTAGTCTATTTTTGTTACTATCAGAAAATCAGATGTCAGATGGAATCAGATGTCAGTATGTCAGATGGAACATTGTGGGAGGCTCAAGGCGGTTTCAGGTCTGGAAGAGGATGTACGGAT
>NJDD01002047.1:176003-226795 GCA_002245505.1 Calephelis nemesis
AAAAATACATGCCGTGTTTCCCAACTTCTGTAAAAAATAAGGCTATGGACTACATGCCAGCTTGTAAGGAACGATCATAAAGGTATCTGCTATTGCTAGGTGTATTTGCTAACTTGACAATATGGTTTTAGAGTTCTGCAATAACCACCACCTTACATTCACCGTCTTATTAATAAACAAGGAGTAAAGTACTCTAGGGTGCAACTAGGTATTCTAATCTTAATTACATGTAAAACAGACTATAATGTCAACTTGGTCTTACTTCTACGTTAGTCTGTCTTTATTAATAAGATGGTCAGTGTCTAAAGACAACATTCTATGTCTTATTTATAACCACGGCGTAAGGTTTAGCCTGGTATTATAGTCTTTATTACAATGTGATACAGACTAAATATCGACTTAATGTTACACCTACGTTAGTCCACGTTTATTAATAAGTCGGTCTATGATTGCCATCAGGAAAACTACTTCGCCTTTATATTACAAATTGAAAAAAAAAACAGCAGGGTTACTCTTGAAGCCCGATTTTATGCAAATTGGAAATCTGAATCGGATATGTCATTTAAAGTACTCTTAAACACAGTACTAGCAGATTATTAACATTTATTTCCAAAATATTCAACGATTCTGATAAAATATTTTATTTTTATAAATTTAAAAAAGAAAAAAAAATTGCCCCAGACGGAACGACGGCTCAAGCCGACGAATGCTCTAACCATTTGAGCTACTAAGGATTCAAGACCTGTGGCGAAATTTTTAATTCCTTTCTCATTTATTTGTTATATTTATTTGATTGCTTATTATTAATTAACAATTAAAAATATGCCAGTATTATAGTATTCAAGTAGTACAAAAGAAAATTGGAATTTTGTAATTTTCCAATAAAAAAAACATTGCTCGGGATTGGAAATGTGCCCGGTTGGCGATAGGCTTGTTATCTATCACATTGTGGGATCTAGAGTCTTCGACTAGTCGTGGGTGCCCTGGTTGTGCCTCTGCCTACCTCTTCGGGGATATGAGCGTGAAGATACTTTTATAGTATTCAAGAATACTTAAAACGCCATACTCGATACCAATTTTTAACATTGCATGAATCGAGACTCACGAGTTACCCTACATATCTGCTTGTTTGTTTAATATATTATTTAAAAATACAGAAAAAACAACTTTCATAAACATTTTTCCCAATTTATAGGGTAATTGCTGCACCAGTGAATGTGATAACGGGAAAGCCAAACCATGATTTATAAGGTAAAAATGTCATTAGGCAACTGGCATATGAGAGTGTGTAAACACCCGCATTACCTTTGAAAGTCATCGGCCATGTCACAGTGAACTCAATAATTCACCATATACTTTTACAAAAGTAAAAAATCACTTTATGTAATTCAAAAAGTAAGTGTTGTAATCGTTACGAATGAGGAAATAGCTTATACATTGCGATTTCTATATAACGTTCGTCGTTCACATAGGCAATTGCTGCGATTTTTAAGGGGCCATATACGCTAAAATACGTCAGCAGTTTACTGTTTTTTTCTCATACAAAGCAATCATGGATCTTAGTGACTAAAATACACAAGATTAACGACTCATTTCACTTTGCTTGATAGAAAAAAATCAAAAAGTTAACCCTTTTTTGAAAGCTTTTGCTTTCTGTCTACTTCAATTGTGAAAATATCGACACCAGATTTAACATAAACATAGATAAGTACTATACCTAAAAGACAAGTGTTTCAGTTTTTATCCTTTTTTTCAAATTACTTTTATAGTGTCAAAAATAGTGATTTGTCGCTTAAGACGTTTCCCTTATAGCGCAATATTTCATAGTAATCATGGAACGAGGGAGTGCGGTGATTGGCTCTACTAGCAGACTGAGTATGGGGCCTTAAGCATTAGCGGCTTAGTTTTGTATGGCATTGATTATAAATCCTATCGAGATAATATGGTAAGTCGCTTACATCCTTTAGCTATTTTGACGTGAACTTGTCAGTCTAGCAGATAGTTAATAGAAATATTTATACGAACATAGTTAATAAGGTTGTTAATTAGAATAGTGTATGTATGTATGTATGTATTTTGAAAGATTAAACGCGAAAACTCATATTAACTACATGTGAATATATTATAGAAAAATTCCACAATCGTAAATCCTTATAATTGTGAAAATGTGTGTTTATGTATATGTTCCGTTATCGTATCAACTATGTTGAACTTAATATTGTGTACCTATATAAGTACAGAAATGGATAAGTCTTCGGACCAGACCACAGACTATTTGATCCCGATGTCTCAACAGGATCCAGAGGTAACCCTGAGAGAGGCGGCCCACAAAGTCTGCTAACGTTGTAAAAACTTCGAGGTTGGCAACATTAAAGCCATTCAAAAAGGGATCCCTAAACAAGCACTCGTTCAAAGCTGCTAACAACTGCTAGTTTTGTGAGTATACCATATACAAATAACAATTCACATTTGTCATTCGTGTCACAAATGTATTTAGAAAATTTCAGGATGCGGGCTTTGAATTTAATTTAGTAAAAACACTGTCCTTTTTGCTTTGAAAATAGTATTTAAATTCTTTTTAAATGTCAATGCGAAATGATAAAGTATCTTCATGCCCATATCCTCATATCCTCGACGTAGTAGATAGAGGCACTACCAGGGCACCCACAACTAACCAAAGATACTAATGCCCTATTTCACCAAGAGCCCCTATACTTTAGGGGACCTTTTAACGTTACTTATGGGACTGTTTTCATATAAAACAGTCCCCCAAAACACGTTAAAAGGTCCCGTAAATATAGGGGCTCTTGGTGAAATCGGGCATAAGTCCCACAATGTGATAGGTGGCATATCGCTAACCGGGCACATATCAAAACCCGGGCAACGTTATCTTTACTATTAAAGAGATTCATTTTCTAATTTTTATTTGTTGCCCGACCCGGAGTTTGAAGTTTAGTCATACACCGGACTGCTAGACCACAGAGGCGAAATAATACTGTTTAATAATTATTAAACTAAATTATAATTTAAGGGGTACTTAATCTTCTTTACTATGTATACTACTATATATATTTAATCTTTCCCTAATTTAATCTCGATGGTAGTCTGCAAACGGTCGCATAGCGATGCGTTTCACTATAATATAAAGAGGCTTTTCCTACATCAGATTAGGGATAAGATTCCAAATTTAGTGGGGACGGCA
The DNA here is from genome assembly GCA_002245505.1 of Calephelis nemesis. NCBI lineage: Eukaryota > Metazoa > Arthropoda > Insecta > Lepidoptera > Riodinidae > Calephelis > Calephelis nemesis. The sequence continues at coordinate 179,206 of NJDD01002047.1, forward strand.
CACAATATGCAGAATTTCCTGTTTGTTCCCCTAACCATAAATCACAATTTAAATATCGTTATTTTGTGTTTATATTTTAAATAGTTAATTCAAGTTAATATCTTCATTTTTCGCATGTTATGGATAGACGAGCTGCAAAGACGAATTACAACATCTTTAAAAGATATTTAAAGTAGATCCAGCATTTCTCTCGAGACCCGACTTTGTTGTATGTCAAATAACAATGACGTTAAAAATTTTATGTCAAAAAAATTTTTTACTAGCCGTTCCGTTGAGCTTCGTATCGCTTGACATTAACAGTTGCTAACATGATATAATGGTTGTATGGACAATATGGAAGTCCTTTTTTTCAAATTTCCCTGCAATTTTCCCATTTTCTTTTTTTATATAATTCTTCTCCTGACAATAACCAATAGGACATAATAATTTCATACGATGACCACGCGAAATGGGGATTTTTTTCATATACCCAGCTACGTATTTAAAGAACTGATTTATTATTTATTCTGAATTGTAAATCAGTTTTTTGCGGGAAATAGAGGTCAACACACTACCTTGACGTGATTTAGCTGTCATACTGTAGTGTTGCCGAAAATTTTAAATATTAAAAGTAAATTTAAGGGTGACGTAAATACTATGTTTTATAGTATTTCTAGAATCTACGGAAATCTTATTCCGTCTTATTAATAACAAGCGGCCCATCCCGGCTTTGCACGGGTATAAAACATACATTTGAACTTCCTTCTCAATCACTTAATATATTTAAAAAAACCGCGTCAAAATCCTTTGTGTAGTTTTAAAGATTTAAGCATACATAGAGACATAGGGTCAGAGAAAGAAACTTTGATTTATAATTTGTATTGAAGACGGAGTTCCTACACCAAGTAAAAAGTAAAAGTAAGAAGTATCTTCACGCCCATATCCCCGAAGAGTTAGGCAGAGGCACAACCAGGGCACCCACGACTAACCTAAGACACTAAGTCCCACAATGTGATAGGTGGCAAGCCTATCGATAACCGGGCACATATCCAATCCAGAGCAATGTTTTTTTATTAGAAAATTGGAAAACCCTATTTTCTTTGTTACCCGATCCGGGATTCGAACCCGGGACCTCAGGCAGTCAAGTCCAACAAATGAACCGCTAGACCACAGAGGCAAGTATAACCTTGTATTATATTCTTTATTACAATGTGATACAGACTATAATATCAACTTAATTTTACTCGTACTTTAGTCTGTGATTAGTAATAAGACGGATTAAGTTTTGTAATTTTCTCTATTACAATACGTAACCTCCTTACTAATAAAATTTATGTGCCCGTTGATCTGCTGTGCAACATCATTTTTGCTAGCAAAAGAATGTTTTTGCTAATATAAGATGTTTTTTTTATGATATTGGAAGCCAAACAAGCAGACGGATTTCCTGATGGTAAGAAATTCACGCCGCCTAGATACACCAAAGGTGGTAATGGTGCGTTGCCAACCTGGGGCCGGGATGTTAGAACTCGAGCAAAGGTAAGTTTACCGGCTACCTTACCCTCCGAACCGGAACACGTCATGACGTTATGGCGGCAGGAATAGGAAAGGCGGTGGTACCAATCCGGGCGAGTCGCTGTCAAACTCAACCACCTAGTCAGAATTCACAGTGTTAGTTACGGTGAGCCTTTGCTCGCCTTTTACGAGCTGCCTGGCAAAGAAGGCAGATGGTCTATTCTACAAATGAGCCCGGACCAACACGGGGACCAACACCCAAATCTAAGGTTGAAGCGAGTCTTAATTGACTAATGGGCATTTAATTGCCATTGACGTATACCGGTTAGGAGGAAAAGGTAGCCGGCACGCTTTTCGTTCTGCGTCTGCTTGTTTACCTTCCAATATCAAAAAATAAATAAATAGAAATAGTTAATTTTAAGACTGCGGACAATCACTTTGAAGATCCCAGAACAAGTTTTAGTAGGTACAAACGTGTTTAATATCTATCTCGCGTATTTATTGGTAAAACCATTAGATAAACAATTGATAAAAGATAGATTGTTAACAAAAAATAAATGACAGTAACGTTTTGTTAATTTATTTTGTCTTTATACATATGTTGTGTTTATCCTCGTATTTTAAAGTGGAACGATTTGTTATCTTAGTAGTTAAATCTTGAATCATTTGTGATAAATATATCAAACGTTATCAAGATACAATCTTTGTATTATACATGACCAGCGGTTTTTATTTATGATATTGGAAGGCAACAAGCAGGCGGATTTCCTGATGGTAAGAAATTTCCGCCGCCTAGAGACACCAAAAGGTGGTAATGGTGCGTTGCCAACCAACATTAAGTTTGTATGAGAAAAAATCAAATATTGTTTTCCCTAGTTTCCTCAATGGAACGGATAAAAGTATCTTCTGTCCGTCTCATGATCAATCTATTAATTTTTAGCCAAATTGGTTCAGCCGTTCTTTAGTTATAAATAGTGTAACTTACATAACTTTTTAATATAAATTAGATTTCTGTTATATTGTAATATTAACAAAACTAAAAATAACCACGGAAAATCGTTAACCAAATTAACTGCGTTTAATAGATGTATGATATAGCTTCGTAAAATAATACGTAAAATCTAGTAACAAAGTGCGTTCAATAAGCCGCCATTTTGTATTTTATTTTCACTAATTATGTAACAATAATAACTTGGACTGTCGAAACGTGACTTTAGCTGTATTGTCACGATAAAAATAATTTGCGCTGTAGGAAACCTGGTTTTAGCGATTCTATCACTCATATGAGAATAACTTAAACTGTCGAAACGTAACCTTAGCTATTTTGTCACTTATATAAGAATAACTTGGACTCTCGAAACGTGACCTTACAGCAATACGCAACGGATTTTGATGCGGTTTTTTTAATACATAAAGTGTTAAAAGAGGAAGGTTTATATGTATATTTTATACCCGTGGCAAGCCGGGCGGGCCGCTAGTCTCATATAAACCGAAAAATACATCACCCTTTTCTTTGCAGAATGTTAAAAAGAATAAAATATACAAAAGTAAAATCATATTCGCATATAATTAAATAACAATGCGTCAATTACCCGTGGAACTGGCTCTTCTTAGCATAAACGAGAACAATTGTTGAGCAAAACAAGTGAAATTAGACAAGGGAAACAGATTTTTTCTCAAAACACAATAGCTTATGTGTTTTAACTAAAGTTTCCGGCGTGGGGGTGTGACGAACCTATCGCCTCTGGTGAAGTAATCTAGTTGCCTGGATTACTCAATTATTCCACTTGTGCAGTTAGTATTTATCAGTTAGTCAGTTATATATTAATACTCTTCATCGTCGGTACTTGGTGGAATTCCGTTGTATACTTACTTTCCAAGTAAGACTTTACTTTTCCGCAGTATATTATTGTATGTATACATGTTTGCTATTTATTGTGGAAAAGTAAGAGTGTTATTTAGATAGTATGATGTTGCAAAGTGCGCGTGTTTGTATGAAAAGAGTAATTAATGTGGAGGGAGGTAGACAGCTCTGCCTACCACACAAGGGCCTTGGCGTGAATCTATGTGTACAGTCAGAATTGTTGGCAGAGTCTTACAAGAAAGCGCCATAGCTCAGAGGTTGCTATGCTTGGGTTCGATTTTGGTGGCAATCTAAAAATCCCTTGGCCTAGATTCCCTGATCCTGCTACTCATAAAGTGGGTATTTGCAATTTTATTGGTAAAATTAATAATAGGTCATGATTCCATGTGGTCCACAGCTCGCAAAAGTTACAGCAGCTCGTAAAAGGCGATCATAGGCTCCCCGTCACTAACACCGTGAAATCTGACTTGGTGGTAGAGTTTAGCAGCGACTCGCCCGGATTGGTACCACCGCCTTACCTATTCCTGCCGCCATAATGTCATGACGTGTTCCGGTTCGGAGGGTAAGGTAGCCGGTAAACTTACTTATGCTCGACGCCTAATATCCCGGTCTCAGGTTGGCAACGCACCATTACCACCTTGGTGTTTCTAGGCGGTGTGAATTTCTTACCATCAGGAAATCCGTCTGCTTGTTTGCCTTCCAATATCATAAAAAAAAATATCCGAGTAATCGAATAAGAAACATATAAATAAAAACATTCAGTCGAATTGAGAATCTCTTTTTTGGTGTCGGTTAATAAAAGGCAACAACAAACGATAACATTTTCCCACGATAAACATATAAGTGCAATCTTATCAGAGAAAACGCCAGATAATGATCTACTCACTGGGGCATGCGGCTACATCCGCGCCGCGATACACGCGTGAAAATATACGGCCATATTATACTATACAACAGTCACTTCTTTTGTATATTTATTTCAATGGAGCCTATAATATAATTGAAATCACTACTAGGTATAAAGCCCGGTGAAGTTGTAAAATCCGCGAGGTTGGTTTAGTCATTAAAAAAAACTACTAGGTTACACCCGGAACGTCGCCTACTAAAGCTGTTTAGACAAAAACTTAACTTTACTATGTGGTAGAGTTTCGCAGTGACTCGCCCGGATTGGTACTGCCGCCTTACCTACTGCCACCATAACGTCATGACGTGTTCCGGTTTGGAGGGTAAGGTAGCCGGTAAACTTACTTTGTTCGAGGTCTAACATCTCGGCCTCAGGTTGGCAACGCTCCATTACCACCTTTGGTGTCTCTAGGCGGCGTGAATTTCTTACCATCAGGAAATCCGTCTGCTTGTTTGCCTCGCCTCTGTGGTCTAGCGGTCCGGGTGTTGGACTTGACTGCATGAGGTCTCGGGTTCGAATCCCGGGTCGGCCAACAAAAAGAAAATTGGATATTTCCAATTTTCTAATAAAAAAAATGTTGGTCGGGATTGGAAATGTGCCCGGTTGGCGATAGGCTTGCCACCTATCACATTGTGGGACTTAGTGTCTTCGGCTAGTCGTGGGTGCCCTGGTTGTGCCTCTGCCTACCTCTTCGGGGATATGGGCGTGAAGATACTTTGTTTGCCTTCCAATATCATAAAAAAAACTTAAATTGACTTTACTTTCTTATGAATAGGATGTAAGTGATAAGATACTGGTAGTGTTTACTTTGAGTATATTTGTCACTGCTACCGTGTCCTGATGGTGAGATAAATATTTTTCCAAAAATATTAACTCTATTGTACACAACAGAAATTACAGAAAATCATAGTACTAAAAAAACTTTAGTACAAAAGGCGAGCTTATCCGTAATAAAAGAAATTTCTTCCAGCCATAACAATATAACATATTATATAAAAATAAAAACATGATTAATATAACTACTTAAGGCTTGGATATAAAAAAAGTACGTACTAAATCAGGATTTCACTTTCACGAATTTTACTAGGAAGTAACATAACCTTACAGCTCAAGTTTATGTGTGTCTGGCGGGTTTACCGCTTTCGATTAATCTGGCTGCTTAGAGATAGTTTTTAAAACAATTCATTGAGTATAATTATTAATAGGTTAACTTACATTTAATCTACCATTAAGTCACACTTTTGTTAGGAAAATGTCGACTTAATGACCGATTAAAAGGCAATTGACGTCTCTGACTGCAGCTATTAATCTACATCTATTATAATGAACTTTCGCTGAGTAACGCCTAATTAAATGTAATATACGAATGTGTATTTCAATTATTGAAAAAAAGACGACACTGGACGACAACACAAGCAATGCTTGGCTGAAGTAATATCTTACTATTGTATGACATTATCGTCACGACTATTATATGTATGCGATAATCAATATCGCCTCTGTGGTCAGCGGTCCAGGTGTTGGATTTGACTGCTTGAGGTCCCGGGTTCGAATCCCGGGTCGGGCAACATAAAGAAAATTGCGTTTTTCCGATTTTCTAATAAAAAAAAACATTACTCAGAATTGGATATGTTCCCGGTTGGCGATAAGCTTGCCACATATCACATTGTGGGACTTAGTGTCTTCGGCTAGTCTTGGGTGTCCTGATTGTGCCTCTGCCTACCTTTTCGGGGATATGGGCGTGAAGATACTACTTTTTTTATAGAATAGTCGTGACGATAATGTCATGCAATAGTAAGATATTACTTAAACCTTGTGGTTCTTTACACGACTGGTACGAATGTAAGCAGTGCTTTTGCAACTATTATATCAATGGCCATATTATAAACATACGTTGACTAATATTACTTATTAGCATTTTTTAAAGAAATCGCCGTTGTGGTCTAGTCGTCTGTTGTGAGTACCCTACTCATTCCATAAAGGTCTACGACGCATCTGTGATACTCCTCGTGTTTTTTTTATGATATTGGAAGGCAAACAAGCAGAGGGATTTCCTGATGTTCGCCGTGTTGGTCCGGGCTCCTTTGTAGAATAGACCATCTGCCTTCCTGTGCCAGGCAGCTCGTAAAAGGCGAGCATAGGGCTTGCCGTCACTGACACCGTGATATCTGACTGGGTGGTAGAGTTTCGCAGCGACTCACCCGGATTGGTACCACCGCCTTACCTATTCCTGCCGCCATAACGTCATGACGTGTTCCGGTTCGGAGGGTAAGGTAGCCGGTAAACTTACTTTTGCTCGAGGCCTAACATCCTGACCTCAGGTTGGCAACGCACCATTACCACCTAGTCAGATGTCACGGTGTTAGTGACGTTGAGCCTATGCTCGCCTTTTACGAGCTGCCTGGCAAGGAAGGCAGATGGACTATTCTACAAAGGAGCCCGGACCAACACGGGGACGGACGTTGTTGCCGATATCCAGGGACGACGGTGATCACTTTCCATCAGGTGACCCACTTACTCGTCTGCCTTCTCTCATATAAAACAGATACAAATTTCCCCATCCCTGGCTGGCACATAGACCGGCTGCAACAATTGGCAGATTATCAAGTAGGTCTCAACTTGCTTACGTCACATAAACTTGTTCAATACATTTCACGTATCAGTGAGCCGTGATTTGTTGCATTCATCACCTAGTTTTCTATATGATGCAATCGACCCACAATTCACTTGGATTAATTGCATTGTCTCGTTGGAGTCAGCTTTCGATCGGATTCTAGCACCGCATTGTTGTCGATGTTGCTTAAGGCCCCACACTTAGTCAGCCAGAAGAGCCAATCGCCGCACTCCCCCGTTCCATGATTACTATGAAATATTGCGCTCTAAAGTAAACGTCTTAAGCGACAAATCACTGTTTTTGACAATATAAAAGTAATTTGAAAAAAGTATAAAAACTGAAACACTTATCTTTTAGGTATAATACTTATCTATGTTTGTGTAAAATCTGGTGTCGATATTTTCATAATTGAAGTAGACAGTTGGGTTTTGCTTTCAAAAAAGGGTTAACTTTTTGATTTTTTTCTATATTAAAGTGAAATGAATCGTGTTTTAAAAACACTAGTCTTATAAAGCATATTAATGTTAATCTTGTGTATTTATGTCACCAAGATCTATGATTGCTTTGTATGAAAAAAACATTATACTGCTGACGTATTTTTATCTTTTTACGTATTTTTATAATTTTACCTTTAATACCGGTCTACTCGTCGTAGAACAATCCCACTGTAACTGATGACTGGACTCTCTTTAACTGTTTTCTAGAATATTTTACCTAATACATGAGCTTTCGCATTTTAATATACTGATGATATTGCGTTTGTTCGTTTTCATTTCAGTAGGGTTACTCTTGAATTAAGATTTCGTGCAAATTGAAATTGGATTTATGTCATTTTGTACTCTTGGACACAATACCTGCAATGACTTGAAATCAGCTTTCAATCGGATTTTAGAACCGCATTGTTGTCGATGTTGCTTAATACCGGACTACTCATCGTAGAACAGTCCCGCTGTAACTCATGCTCAGACTCTCCTCAAACTGTTTTCTAAAATTACCTAATACGTGAGCTTTCGCATTTTAATATACTGATGATATTGCGTTTGTTTCGTTTTCACTTCAGTGAGTTAACTCTAGAATTTCGATTTCGTGCAAATTGGAATTGGATTTATGTCATTTTGTACTCTTGAACACAATAGTACATATTTAGAAGTTAAATATAGCATGAGTAGTTCGAAAAATATCAATGTATCCGATATAATTTATTATTTATTATTAACTAAATGTTAATAATTCTCTAATATTGTGTCAAAAATATAAATCTGATTCCAAAGTCCATTTTGCATTAAATCGATATTCAAGAGTAACTTAACATAAAGGTATCTTCACGCCCATATCCCCGAAGAGGTAGACCCAAATAAGTGAAACCTAATGTTATTAGCTAACGACAGCTGGACGTCAATGAGGTTTTACTTTTTCAAACCACATCAACATACTCGCTAACGTGTAGTTATCGCAGTTTGGAAAACTAATTTATCCAAGGATTGGTACAGATTTGTTGTTGGTGGCAAGCGGCAAAATTATGGATCTAGACATAACATGTAGCATTCGAAACTCTCTGCCTACCTCGTAAGAGATTTAGCATGAACATACGTACAGTAGTACTATTTAAATCATGTGCTTCGGCTGTATTCGTCAAGCTTCAGAAATCTGAATGTATTGTAAAGATATATATATATATATATATATATATATATATATATATAGATTTGTTATTACATAATTATTCATTACGATTAAAATTAGATTAGGTCAGCCAATTTAAAAATAAAAGTTTAAAGTGTAAAAAGATTGTGTATTCTACCATGTTGGTACTACTACAAGTAAAGTCGAGTACATTAAACAGTACAACAGTACATATTGTGAAAACTGGTATCTGGAACATATCAATGCTTATCTGTCAATTACGAAGCATTTATTTAATCTGCAATTACTAAAAATTGTTTGATTGTACTTCAAACGTTTGCATATTTGGTTAACCTGTTTTGGTTATTGCGAAATTAATTAATTACTTGCATAATCATCGATCGTTCTGTTTGTATTAATAAAGTTTATTTTTCACATTCTATAGAAATAATTAAACTCCATCAGAGACGAAAAAGCGCAGGTTCAAATCCTGTCCAAGTTGACATTTTTCTGTTTTTCAAAAGTGTGAAAATTTTCAATCAAATCATTAATACAGCGAATTAAAGCATTGTTTTTTTCTATTTCTCCTGCAAAGGGGTTTGAACCTTTGTGGCTTAGTTAACCTCCGCCATTTTATTACGATAATTTGCCGAATTTTAGAAAAGTATTTTCTAAAATTGGGCACTTTTTTATGAGATTGTTAAGAATTTGCGATTGTTAATTTAACTCACCGTTATTATCTTTGGTGTCTAAACTTAACAGTTTATTTTGTAAAAGGTTTGTTAGTTGATTATACATGTTAACATAAATAACAAACAATAACATTAGATAATATATGTTTAAATGTGAGACGCTTCCAAGAATTTTCTTACAAACACATTCTGTATTATCGTCCATTTTGATTAAAACAATAAACTTGTAATTTGTATTCAATATTAATTTTCGACTGGTTTAACATTTAGAGTTTATTCAAGGTTAAATAATAAAGTGTATAATGAAAATGAACAAGATAGTGCCTCTGGTCAGGTTTTTGATAAGAACTTGATCTAAGAACTAACCCAATTTTTGGGGGACAGAAATAATAATTACTTTAATACTTTTAATAAAATTTTATGAACCATATTCCAACCAAGATAATAAAGATTATTTTTTTTATTTTATAAAAATAGTTTCCTGTGTTGGTCCGGGCTCCTTTGCAGAATAGACCATCTGCCTTCCTGTCAGGCAGCTCGTAAAAGGCGAGCATAGGCTTACCATTACTAACACCGTGACATCTGACTAGGTGGCAGAGTTTCGCATCGATACACCCGGATTGGTTCCACCGCCTTACCTATTCATGCCGCCATAACGTCATGACGTGTTCCGGTTTGGAGGGTAAGGCAGCTGGTAAACTTACTTTTGCTCAAGGCCTAAATCCAAGCCTCAGGTTGACACCTTTGGTGTCTCTAGGCGCCATGAATTTCTTGCCATCAGGAAATCCGTCTGCTTATTTGCCATCCAATAAACCCTGTTGCTTGTTTTTAAAAAAAAACTTATTCCTACGTTTATGCTTAAAGTCCATTACAAAGAAACCAGTTTTGAAATAAAATTTTCACCCATGTAAATCCACTCAGAGTCCGTACGGAAAAAATCCGGATGTTAAATCCGGATAATAGATAGATTGGATAGTTCCCTAGATTCGAATGGGGATTTGCTGCGTTCAAAATTTTTCCGGAATGGAATTAAGTAATAAAATTAAGTGTGGCGGGCTTGAAAATATTAACTGAAAAATAAGAACGTGATGACATTTACGTGTCCATCCTTACGTGATGATATGAACGTGATGCTAACAGCAATATAATGATTATGAATGCGAAATTAGTTTGTTTTTTCGCTTTCGCGATTTTGACAATTAACATTAATTAAATAATTAAATTTAAATGGGTTACGTGGACAATTATTGTAGAAATGTTTAGCAAAAAGGTAAAAATAGACACGCGGTACATTTTTTAGCGTAATATTGTTGCTGATGACCTCTGTGGTGTAGCCGTCCGACGTCGGACTTGACTTCTTGAGGTCCTAGGTTCGATCCCCGGGTCGGATAGTAAAAATAATTTGGAAAATGTTTTCTATTTAAATATCTAAATAAATATATTTAATTTCCTAATAGAAATAACATTGGCCGGGATAGGATATGTGTCCTGTTGGAGATAGGCTTGCCACCATTGTGGAACTCAGTGCCTTCGGCAAGTAGTGGGTGTCCAGGTTGTGCATCTGCCTACGAGGATAGGATATGGGCGTAAAGATACTTACTTGCTTAATTATTGTTGCTGATTCTCTTTTGATAAAGATTGAGCTTTCCGAATAATATGTATCAAAGAATTAAAATCTGTGTTCTGTGACTCGTGCTCACGTTAGTTTTTATTATGAAGCTATATCTTTATTACATGGTATAAAATATAGCTGATGCTTTCCGGTATCTAACCGTATATTAAGTACAAGTAGATCTTTAAAATTACGCCACGGATTTTGACGCGGTTTTTTTCAATAGATAACATAAAAGTTTGCCCATCGGTGCGAAGATGGGACTAGTGCTAAGCTTTATCTATATGTATAGAAAATAAATCGCTGTTCATTAGTCTCGCTGATACTCGAGAAAGAAAAATTAGCTTTTTTAATTTTGGTTTTAAAATTATTTGTTTAAGTCCATGTTTAAAAGATAAGAAAAAGGGGAAAACTACTAGTAAAATAGCAAAAACAATATTTTAATTTTTCTAGTTTACTTTTATAAACGTTGACTGCATGAGTTCCGTGTTCGATTCCCATGTCGGGCAACACAAAATGTGTTTTTTCTGTTCTAAAAAAACAATGTTCGGGCAACATTGTTTTTTTTATGATTTGATGGGATAAGTGTTCAGTTGGCAATAAATTTGCCATCTGTCACATTGTGAAGCTTAATATCTCCGTATTAAGTAAATTCAAATTAAGCCAATCTTACTAAAATATACAAATGACTTAAGAATGATGGAGTTACACCAAATGCCGACATTGAAAAAACTAAAATGTAGAAACGAATGAAGGTAAAGTAACTATTAGCAGCTCAAAGAAGACTTAATAAGCGTTTTCTGCAAGCGTGCTCTACGCCTTCATCATCACTTTCCATCTGGTATGGAGGTCAAACGTGTCTATGGTTACACGTACCCAGACAAATGCATTTGCCTTGTGATTTATTCATCATGAAATGAATATTTTAATTACCACGATATATCAATGCTTTGGCATTTAACAAATCCATGTCCATACTAGTATTATAAATGAGAAAGTTTGTCTGTCCTTTCACGTCGCTACGAAGCGATATTATTATATAATTTTGTATATGAAGATAGAAGGCTGAAGAGTGACATAGGGTATAGGTATTTTAACCTGATATCTTTATTGCTTCCTGCAGGAGAGATAAGTCATTTGACTACTAAATAAGCGTTGTCGCGAGCGACATATTATATAAAATTAAAAACATAAATCTCTATGCTTTTGTATGATATTGGAAGGCAACGTCTGTCGGCTCAGCCAGTAGATGCATAAAAACAAAGTCGGAGTAATTACACCCCTTATAGTTAATGAATGGCAATACCGATTGTAATGATCTCACCTTTGTTTAATTTTTTGAATAGAATTTTTTTAATGTTTAATATTTGACATTGATGGAATGGTACGGCCTAATTTTCTTATTTTAATAATGTTGTTGTTCTTAACTTTAAATGCAGCTGAGTGTGTTTTGTAGATACTTAGTTTTTTTAATAAATTTTTGACTATTCCCGTAAGAGTGCGAAAAAATTCAAAATACAAGTGAAGCCGCGGGCTTTAAGTAGTGATAATAAACATTAACTCAAGGACAACATTAACGACTCATATTCCGCATTAAACCGTTTTATGTGTACAGATAAGCCAATAACTTACAAAAAGAGCATAGTTTTGAAAAACTCAATACAAAATTAAAATTTATTCATATTTCAAATTTTAAGGTTATACTAAAATATGAAAAGATAATATATTTCCTTCATGTGCCACTAGTAGCGTTCTCAAGCTAATTAGTTAATTATTTCAAAATCTCTAAATTATTTATTTAAATTGACCAATGTTTTTCTTTTAACTATGCCTACATTTGTATAGAAACATTCATAATAGCCAATTCCGTACTAGATAAATGTCTCTGTTTCGCTTTTACGACTTATCGACTGGACATATTTGATGAAAATTGATTTGCATTTAGTTATGGACTCGAGTTGAAACATATGCTATTTAAGAAAAAAATACAAGCTAATGAAGTCCCATCTTGTTTAACCTAGAATAGTATAGTACAAACAAAAATATAATCACTATAAGCCATATAATGAAAAATTATACTCTGCTGCCTAGATATATTACATAATATGTTACATTTGCTCACAAATATTAGATAAGCAAATATGTGAACATTAAGTTTTCAGTGGTATTGGCTGAACCGATTGTGTTAAAATCTAGCATACAAACAAGTTATGCCTTTAAGGATATAAACGAAATTATTTCCCGATATCTTAACGGTTTGAAAGCTAAGCACCTAACATTAATACAAGCACAAAAGTTAGTAATACATTTAGATATATTTTTTTATATATAAGCAAAGGCAGTATATATACTGATATTAGTGAAATTGTGGTGTCTATCAATGATTTCAAAATGGCTTTGTTTTTCCAAGAGCTTAACTAAAAAAAAAAGAATACACACAAACGTTTTTTTATTATGTGTGTCGTTTTGTTAATTGGTCTAATCTTGGAAACTTCTTTACTAATTTGAATTATGTTTTCACTCACAAAAAGTTTTTAAATTAAATAATATAGTTCGTTGAGATTAACTCTAGAAAACATCCAACTTATGCAATCTTGGTAATTTATAAAACCATTGTAAGCTAGGAATACTCATCAAATAAGGTAAATTAGTCCAAGTACATAAATGATAATGAATAAAGTCAATAACTTTTTCTATGGACAGCCAAGTAAAGGCCGTGACACACATATGATAACTATTTCTCATTTTAATGCCAGTACTTTTATAGCGAAATGCATGGTTTTTCCGTTCTATGTACAGTTATTAATAAATATCATATATCCACCGCAGGGTTGGTTATGGAATGCCGTCGAGGCGCGGTTATGGTGCCCGTAGGTCGACCGGCGACCACTGGCTACTGGACTGGGCATCTATCGATCAACGGGAGTCATTCTATATACATGTTATCGTTTTCAATCGACTCCTTTTTTGTATGTTTGTTACGCGATTTCTTGGCAAACAGATAACCGATTTTGATGATTACTTTTTAGAATACGGTCATGGATCCGAGGTGGTTCCATACTATCATGATCTGAGTATTGGTTTTTGAGTCATATTTGCTCAATTTTGCCGTTTCGAAGCCATTTGCTATCTTTCTGAAAATTAATTATTACATTGCGATGTGGTACAAACTGAAATAGTTGGAGTCGGTTCTTGTAGTATAACTGGATTGGAGTGGTCTAGCGTTCCGACGTCGGTCTTGACTTCTTGAGGTCCCGGGTTCGATCCCGAGTCGGGCAGTAAACAAATAGAAAATGGGTATTTACTATTTTCTAGTAAAAATAACGTTGCCCGGGATTAAATTTCCCAGTTGGCGATAGGCTTGCCACCTATCACATTGTGGGACTTAGTGTCTTGGACTAGATGTGGATGTCCTGGTTATGCCTCAGCCTACCCCTACAGGGGTATTGTCGGAAGATACTATATGAAAGCTTAGGTTTGATTTCTAAGTCGCGGAATTCAAGTAGTCGTTTATCAAAAAAATAACTTTTCCAAGGATTGCACTTCGGACGCCTACACCTTAGAAACTATTATATTGTGTAAATAAAAATTACCGACATCAAATCGTTGATATCCTGGTCGTACCTCTATCAATCCTAAGGAATACAGCCATGAAGAAGCTTTTTTTTTACTCACTTCCAAGTAAGTATACATAGACTCACATTGTCTATTTACATAATACGCTGTCAGTTACTTGGATATGCATTTGCACAAGCAGTTCTTAAATGCCTTGGCATAAAGGCTATAAATTGCGAAACTGGTAACAAAAACTCCAAGCGGTCAGCTAAGCAAGGCAACCAATCAACCGGATCTCCACTCTAACTTGCTTCGTTATCATACACATGTATACCGCGTAACGTGAAACATTGGCTTTTGACGTCACTGGGTAGTACTATTTACCCGACTGCTAGTAAAGGGTAATGTTTTTCAAGCCTATTTATGTCTAAAAATCATCTTCACGCCCATATCCCCAAAGGGGTAGGCAGAGGCACAACCAGGGCACCCACGACTAGCCGAAGACACTAAGTTCCACAATGTGGCACATGGTGGCAAGCCTATCGCCAATCGGGTACATTTCCAATCCCGAACAACATTCTTTTATTAGTAAATTGGAAAAATCCAGTTTTTTTTGTTGCCAGACCCGGAATTCGAACCCGGGACCTCATGCAGTCAAGTCCAACAACTGAACCACTAGACCACAGAGGACCACTGTATGTAATGTATGTTTTCCCCTTGTTGGTGCGGGACCTCAGTTGAATAAACCACCTGCCGTCTTGTCTGGCAGCTCGTAAATGGCGGCCAAAATTGAAACGGGTCGTTACTAACAAGATCTCTGGTGGTATAGTGCTCTGAAGCAGCTTGCCCTGATAGGGATTCCTGCTGCCATAATGACAGCAATTTGTCCGAGTAGAGATTCCTGCCGCCATAATAACAATGTCATGTTCCGGTCCGAAGGGTTGGGTAGCC
Organism: Calephelis nemesis; assembly: GCA_002245505.1. NCBI lineage: Eukaryota > Metazoa > Arthropoda > Insecta > Lepidoptera > Riodinidae > Calephelis > Calephelis nemesis. The sequence goes on from NJDD01002047.1 coordinate 194,512, forward strand.
AGTAGATTTGCAGAAATGGCCTAACACCCTAGCTAAAGGATAGCGACGCACCTACTAATCGAAATATCTTGAAAATTCAGACAAATCCCGTCCATCTTGCAACTATATACAAGAAAAGTACTAGTGTAATTATTCGAGTCATCCGTACCCACACGCACTTTCTCTGCTATTGTGATATTTCACTGAACCACAATAGGATGAGGTGTTGGAAATGTATTAGACTGTCTGTCAGTTTGTACATCATTAAAAAGAGATTGATTCTTTATGTATACAACCAAATCTGATACAAAAGTGTACTTGTTTGATTTTTTCTGGGTCAATTTAGTTGAAATTCCCGAGCTTTTAGAAACTTTTAATTAAATTCCGTCTATTTTATTGGAAATCAGTTTCAAAGATCTTATTTTTGACGGAAAATATTTGTTTTCTGTCAAAGTTTTAACGAAACTGACATTTTATAAGATCATATATTATGTAATATAATTGTACTATTACTATAATAATCAACAAGTAACACGCGCTAAAGGTCACCAATAAACATTAAAATTTATTGATATAATTGCTGCTGATTTTTAACTGGATATTCTACAAAGTATTTTACACAGAAACGTGTATTTGCAAGATTGTCAAATCCCAGAAATACAAAGTGGATGAAACGCAGCGAGGAAATTGGTCTTTATCATCCTATCCTTTAATATTATAAATGCGTAAGTTACTCTTTTTCGCAAAAGTTGCTGAACCGATTTTCATGAATAGGGTAATTTGGATTAATATATAGAATAGTTTTTATTTGAAAATACTACAGCTAGTAACTAATAAGTTATGCTGATTAAAATTTTCTACTAGTTGGTATATACCTACTAAATAATATACTATCACACTATATTGTCACACTATGGAACGTAGTGTCTTCGGCTAGTCATGGGTGCCGTGGTTGTGCCTCTGCCTACCTCGTCGGGGATATGGCCGTGAAGATACTTTTGTTTACTGGATACTATACATACACTCGTATTATAAATGTGTAATTTATGATTGATGTGATTCATGCCAATCGCAAATCGCAAGTGGTTCTGAAATACACATAAATTTTATCAACATCCTATTTGTAATTTTTGAGTTACACTTAATCATTTTACTTGTCTTGATGACCTCATGATATTGGAAGGCAAACAAGCAGACGGATTTCCTGATGGTAAGAAATCCATAACACCTAGAGACACCAAAGGTGGTATTGGTGCGTTGCAAAACTGAGGCAGGCCGGATGTAAGCTTCGAGCAAAGGTAATTTTAACGGCTACCTTACCTTCAAAACCGGAACACGTCATGACGCTATGGCGGCAGGAATAGGTAAGGCGGTGGTACCAATCCGGGTGAGTCGCTGCGAAACTCTACCACCTAGTATGATGTCACAGTTTTAGTGACGGTGAGCCTATGCTCGCCTTTTATGAGCTGCCCTGGCAGAAAAGCAGATGGTCTATGCTGCAAAGAAGCCCGGAGCATCACTGGGAGTTAAATATACGAAACCGACCGAACCTTAAAAGTATATTTTTTGTTGGTTTCAACAAATATTTTGTAATAACCATAACTAATATAAAAATATAGATGCACACATTTGATATGACCTTGTTTCTTTTCCAGGTAAGTCACCATGCCAGCAAGTGGCCATTATCGAGAAGAAACACTCGACTAATGCTTGTACGTGAATCTGTGAGTTTTTCCGCAAACTTATCTGAGTAATATATTTTAAATTGTACATAATATGTTTGTCAATGTTTTGTATTTTCTGTTACACCAAATTGCCTGATAAAGAGTTCTAAACTCATTATTCTCGTCTTTACTTATGGCAGTTATACATAGCATACCAATTTTTTTATTTTTTTAATATTGGAAGGCAAACAAGCAGAAGCAGGATTTCCTATAGTTAGGAAATTCATGCCAAGAGATAGCAAAGGTGGTAATGGTGCGTTGCCAACCTGAGGCCTATAAGGTAGGTAAGGTATGTGCAAAAGTAAGTTTATCACTAACCTTATCCCCCCAATCGAAATATGTCAACGTTGCACTGACGTTATGGCGGCAGGAATAGGTAAGGCGGCGATACCAATCCAGGCGAGTCCCTGCGAAACTCTACCACCTAGTCAGATGTCAGGGTGTTAGTGATGGTAAGTCTCTGATCGCCTTTTACGAGCTGCCTGGCAGGAAGGTAGATGGCAATTGATGGCATATTCTGCAAAGGAGCCCGGATCAATATAGGTAATTATACTTCTCTTTGTGGTCTCGCGGTCCAGAAGTTGGACTTGACTGCATGTGATTCCAGTTGATTCGCGGGTCGGGAAAAAAAGTTGCCCGGGATTGTATAATATGTGCCCCGTTGGCCATAGGCTTGCCACCTATCACATTATGGGTCTTAGTGTCTTTGACGAGTCGAAGTGTCCTGTTTGTGTATCGGACTGCCATTTCGGAGATATGGGCGTTAAGATACAAAAGTAGATTTTAGAAAACACGTTTAGATAAATCCAAAATATAATAAATATAGTTTGTTCTGATATGGCGTTTCTGGAACAGGAAGCTAAAACTAAAACTGTGTTCAGATAACCAAATTAATAATTAACATTTTGGCCTGGATTATATATTTCATCAAAAATACTGAAAATTCAGGGTCACTAAAATCGTTATTCCGATTTGAATATTGCCTTATCAAGAGATATCGCTAATTTAAACATATTGAAGGATTTGAGTTTAAGTATATTTGCTACATTAGTTTAATAACGCATAGATATCCTACTATGTTATCGTAGCAGATAATAAAATATTTATTATTATTTAATCTTATTATTTATTATTATTATCATTGAATTAATAAAATCAATACCCCTTCAAAACTTGCGTGTAATATAGCTAAGAATCAAAAACCGTCTCGGTTACATCATCATTTAAACATAAAAATTCGCATCATAATCAGTTAAAAATATAAGTACAACCTCTCGATTCATGTCAAACAGAAAGAAAAATTTGTAATTGAGAGTTTATTGAAACTCTTAATCAAACTTTAGAAATGACAAAAGGAAAACGCCCAAGGCTTATAATTGAAGTTTGGAAACAACAAAAAAACTGTGCAAAAAACAACCTGCCTCGTGTTTGTACAGTAGAGTTTATAACGGTTCTATTGGAATCTAAATTGGATCTTAAATTTAAATTATTAAAAGTTTCTATTAAAAATATTTAATTTTTATTACTAGGGCTTCGCAAGTGTTATTTTTTTTCTTTTCCACGAAAGAGTACATTTTTACAGTTATTATGACATTACTCACAGAAACAATCTCTTACCCCCGACGGAAAAAAGGTATGTTATCACTTAGACTCTGTGTGTGTCGGTCTGTGGCATCATATATGATAACCAATAAAACAAAAAAATACCATTTTTGCTTGTTTGTTCCGAATAGTCTATGAATGGCTGGAGTCTTGACCCGTGTATTTTACGAATAGCTGATGTAACAAGGAGTAGCTTAGGCCACTTTTATTGTAACTATTTTTAATTATCACAATAAAAGTCGCGTGAACCTAGTAAATAATAATAACAATAATGTCTGATTGAAATCGGTCCAATAGCATGGATATACCTTCGACAAAAGGAAAAACGTAATGCATAATGCCGCGCCGGAAACTAGTAAAGTATAAACATCCATAAATAATAATTTGCCTGTTATTTTATAGTTATTGTACGTAGTTTAAACAACGTGGTATGTGACAACTGTCTACATTGTAAACATGCTTTATTTAGAAGTCGGCCTTCGCCTTCTTGGGCTATAGCGGGTGATTCCACTTTTTATATGACGGCTGGTGTGAAAGCCTCGGGCGTGGTTCTTGACGGCCCTGTGTTTGAGAGCAGGGTGAATTACTTTGTCAATGAAATTATTTTAATTTAAACTTAAATACAGAAAATAGCGGAAAGACAATGAATTTATAGTGAACTAAGTTTATTCGTGATTTCGTCAGCGAAGTAAAATAAAGTTTCTTCACGCCCATATCCCCGAAGGCAGAGGTTCAAACAGGGGATCTAAGACTAGCCGAAGATACCCTCTTCTCTTTGCACCCCATTTAATTATTTTTTCTAATAAAGTTAGGTTGACTGGTAGAGAATGCCATATAGCATGAAGTCCACCTTTGTACAATATAGTCCATGAATTTTAAATGAATATTAAATAAATAACACTAAGTCCCACAATGTGATAGGTGGCATGCTTATTGCGAACCGGGTACATATCCAAACCCGGGCAGCGTTATATTAGTAAGATAATTGAAAATATATATTTTCAAATATTTTCGTTGCTGACCCCGGGATCGAACCCGGGACCTCAAGCAGTCAAGTCCAACACCCGGACCGCTAGAGAACAGAGGCGATGATATCGTCAGCGTAGCGTAAAATTTATTGATTTTCATACGAACTTTTATACCCCTCTGTAGTCGTTTAGGGTTAGATTTTACAAAAGAAATAGTATGTGGTTAAACTCGGTTCTTCAAATATATGCATATCAAATTTCATCAAAAAAGATCTAGTGGTTTAGCCGTGAACGGGTAACAAAGAGACATTCGCATTAATTATATTCGAATGGATATCTAGTGGATTACCTAACCAACCAACCGGGCACATTTCGAATCCCGAGCAACGTTTTTTTTATTAGAAAATAGGAAAAATCCAATTTTCTTTGGTTGCCTGACCGGGGACCTCAAGCAGCCAAGTCCAACAACTGAACCGCTAGACCACACCGTTTTTTTTACAAAATTATTACAGAGTTATAAAAAATAGATCTACTGATTTACTCCAGAGTTTTTTTTATTGTGAAATTCTTATTTATTTGTTTGTTTGTCAGTTTATTCACATATAACAGAACAACCATCTGAACCAGATTGTTTTAGTAAAAATCACGTATGAACGTGGATATCTTAAACTGAAGAAAAAAAATCGCAGTTGGCAAATTTGAAACAATTAAACCAAATCTATATATACATAAAAGAAAGCCGTGTTTGTTACCCTATTTACAATAACTCAAAGACGACTGAACCGATTTGATTGAAAATTGATGCGATGGAAAAAATTGTGTGGCTTAGAACCAGGAGTAGGATACAAGATAGTTTTCATCCCTATCCACTGCGAGCTAACTAGGAAAAACTTCATTTTAGTTTTTCCCAAACTTTTTCCCAAAAAGTTGAAAAAAGTTCGCAGGAACAACTAGAGGTAATATAATTTATTTATATATAGTATATAATTAGTATATAATTATTATAATTTATAATATACCTAGTTGATTTATAAACTTTAGCTCTTTATACTTCTAAGCTAAACTTTAAAAAGCTTTACCATTTCTAAGGGCATTTACTAAACTAAAGGTATACGACAGAAACAGGCGCGTTAAATAGTAAATCCGCCGCTAACTTGCGTGCGACTATTTCTAGTAATAATATTGAAAATAATAATTGGTCTTTCAGTAAAGCCACCTTCGTGAAAACCCCGCCAGTTAGCGGAGGCCCTAACATTCGTGTTTTTTACCTGTACATGATGGAATGTGGCTCCACTATCTCACGGCCCTTATATATTGGGCCAACGTATTTAGACGCCGTATGAATGTGAAAATATGTAGCTAAGTAAATTCTTAGCCGCCTGTACGCTGATTTACATAGCAAATACGTCTCTACCAATATATATTAAGGTTCACATTTTAATGATCGCTAAAACTTCGTTAGGCAAAGTTGAAATATAATATAGATCAAGTTGGTGTAGGTATGTGAAGACCCCATCATCCACTTGCGGAATAATTTATGTTTTGTTTAGTTATTTATCAAAGTCAGAATAAGTGGTAGAGACTGTAACGGCTGGTCAGTATTAATACCATCGTTTTGAGTATTGTAGTAGTTGTTGAGTATTGTGGTTTAGAGGACAGAAATGCCGTTAAACTTATACATAATATACTAGGAATAATTACTTTCCTACTACTTGTTTAACATGTATAGGACAATAGAACTTATAAAAATTATTTTATAAATCAGAACCAGGTATTTTTAAAGGGTACCGTTTAATAATATCTGGTCTTTATTTAAGTTAATTTTAAATTTATGTTAGTGATATTGTCCTAGAAATCACCACTTATATTGTGAAAACACTGTCTTATTATATACATAATAAATAATATACAAGGAGTAAAGTACTCCAAGGTTCAACCTCGTATTATATTCTTCCTTACTATGTGATACAGACTATAATATTAACTTAATTTTAACTTAGTTTAGGTTTTACTTTAATATTAACTTAGTTCAGGTTTTTTTATTAATAAAACGGTAGGATTAAGAAATTCTCCTGTAGGTTTGCCAGAGTACGACAATGGAGCTAATTTTGTTGCTTACTCACTAAACTAATTTTAAGTTATCGCTATCTTCTTTAAAGGAAAGTTATAGAAAGAGATAAAACACGTTCAATCTATAACTCGAGGAACCTCGATTAAAACATCACAACTAACATGTTTCATCTCTTTCGTTTTTGTTTAATTTAAAAAAGATAGCATGCATTTTTGTTTGTGAACAGCAGATTCAGCAGCAGAACCAACGTCAAGCCGCTTTATGATGGTAGGATTAAATAAGGATTGATACCATTTGTTTCTGATAAATTTACTTGCATGCCTTTATAAACTAGTCCGAGTAAACAAAGATACCTTAACGCTGAAGTTTCTTGAGTTTCCAGTAAATAACGACTCCGGGAGTGCCGGCAGAAGTGAAAACTTGTATATTAACGTTGTGCATTTTGGATATTTTGGAATGGTTAGGGAATAATTTTGCACTAATTGCTTTAATTAGCAGTATGAAAGTACTACCATTTATGTGGTAGAATATAATTTTCATTTATTTATTATCGTACACAAACATTACAACATGAACATTCGCGCAAGCGCCCTGCGCCATCTTACGAAATTTTAGGTCTCGTGTCCTGACGCGAGTTTAGAACTTTTTACCCATTCAAAAGTGCGCAACGCCGCTGAAGAAGTTTTCACTTCAAAAATCCAGTCTAAAGTCTCACCTGATTCTATACTAAAATTTAAATCACAAATACTATGTATGTCCCTCTTTTCTGTTTATGGTTAATTGGTTTTAATTTTAGCACAGAAACATTCGCTTGTTTAAATATACTTACTTATAATATTAGCAAGGATTACAAACGATCGGTAAGTATTCATGTAACCTTCCAAAGGTTTTCCACTAGTTGTGCTGCATCTTAGAAGGGCTTTACTGTGACGACACGCAGCAATCGAATGACGGTTCTGGTTGTGCCTGATTCATTACTTTGCCAATATCGTAGATACAATGTTTTATTTATTTTAGTAGCTTTGATGACCCGCCTGCGTGACCTCAATTATTTCACACAAACCTTATAATGTCGGTAGTAAGATGTTTTATATTATCATAAAAGATTCTGATATCGTTGGTATCATTAAAATAAATAGTTGTATAGTATCGTCCCCGAATATCCCCGAAGAGGTACTCAGAGGCACAACCAGGGCACCCACCACTAGCCGAAGAAAATAAGTCCCACAATGTGATAGGTGGCAAGCCTATCGCCAACCGGGCACTTATCCAATCCTGAGTTACATTTTTTATTAGAAAAGTGGAAAAACCACTTTTTTGTTGCCCGACACGGAAATGGAATCCGGGACCTCGTGAAGTCACGTCCAACACCTGGACCGCTAGAACAAAGAACCAAATAGATTCCGAATCAAATGTCCGTCGACTGACTATTGGCAAAAGGCAATTCGTTAATCGGAAAAATTTAAAACTATAGAGTGACAACCCTGGCTTTAACTTGCGTTTTGTTAAAGTGAGTTTTCTGCATTTCAGTACTATTGGTAATGCGTTAGTTCCAAAAGTATGTGCAATGTTAAATTTAAATCTAAATAAAATTATTTAATTTGCAAATTTTCCGCTAAAAAATGTGTATACGTATTATGGAGTAACAAAACAGACAAAATAGTGCGCTAAGAATGAATTGGACTTACCGGAAGCTAAAACTCCCAAATATATCCAGCTCCACACAATACACACCACTAAACTGTTTAATTAGCACCAACAATACACATACTACTACAAACTCAACGTACGTTTCGCTTCGTAACCGAAGCATCATCAGGAGAAATCGACTGCACTCCACGAAGTCGTGGAGTGCAGTCGATTTATTTTATTTAGATTTAAGTATGGATTTCCGCAAAGTAACGCCTTCTTCTATCAATAATGTTAAATTTAATAAGTATATTAAGCATTGTTAAATGTAATTACTTCAATTATTAATTTAATTACTGGGTGATTATTAAAAATAGCATCTTAGGTCGTTAACTGGCTATTTATTACCCATGTGTTCATTTTTGTTTGGATTTATTGCATTGTTTCATTCTAAAAGTATCACATTCATGTTCAAACCTGTTCATGATATTTGTAGGAAAATCTTTAACACAATTAGTTAAAGCTATCAAAATATCTTTATCTCTAATGAAAGCCATATTTGTCTAAAATAATGTTAATAATTACTTACGAGAAACATAAGTTTTTAATAATATTAAAAACTTATAAATAAAAACAATTACCTACACAGCCAGCCATTTAAATAAAAATATGGGTTTTTAAAAAAAACCAATGATAAATTAAATTACCCACAATTTCATCCGACCTTTAAATGGACTAGTTTGAGACATTCACCTTTTCAAAATATATTTGTGCCTGTTTTAGGTATAACCTATTATAACCTTATATTAACCTTACACTAAACCTCATGTTATTATAGAATTTTACCTTTCCAACATACATTGTACCTATTATTTATCATATATTTTATTTCTACCTTCGAAGATTTTTATTTTTTTCCCCGTGTTGGTCCGGGCTCCTTTGTAGAATAAACCATCTGCCTTCCTTGCCAGGTAGCTCGTAAAAGGCGAGCATAGGCTTACCGTCACTAACACCGTGACATCAGACTAGGTGGTAGAGTTTGGTAGCGACTCTCCCAGATTGGTACCACCGCTTTACCTATTCCTGCCGCCATAACGTCATGACGTGTTCCGGTTCGGAGGGTAAGGTAGCCGGTAAACTTACTTATGCTCGAGGCCTGACATCCCGACCTCAGGTCGGCAACCCACCATTACCACCTTTGGTGTCTCTAGGCGGCGAAATTTCTTACTAACAGGAAATCCGTCTGCTTGTTTGCCTTCCTGTTATAGGAAGGCAAACAAGCAGACGGATAAAAAAAAGAAGTGATTATGACTAACCACTAGTTCTATGCTGACTCGTCTTCGGATTTTCATTAATTATGTAAGACATAAACGTGATGTTCAAATTGGGGTAGGTATACTAGCTAGTTTGACTCTAGTCAAACTTCGTTTAAACTTTCTTTGGGTAAGCGGGTTTCGGCAAATATTGTTTATTTTTTTCGCATGAAACAGATTAAAATTGTGACAAAAAATTGCCAAATCAATCGCAATAATAGAGCATCTTCACGCCCATATCCCCAAAGAGGTAGGCAGAGGCTCAACTAGGGCACCCACGACTAACCGAAGACACTAAGTCCCACAATGTGATAGGTGGCAAGTCTATCGCCAACCGGGCACATTCCCAGTCTCGAGCAACATATTTTTATTAGAAAATTAGAAAAACCCAATTTTCTTTTTGTTGCCCTACCCAGGATTCGAACCCGGGACCTCATGCAGTCAAGTCCAACAACTGAACCGTTAGACCACAGAGGCGATCTTCCAAATCAATCGCAATAATATTTAACGAAATTTTGCAAACACAGAACATTGTGTCTGAACAATTTTAACTACAAATCTTAATTGATAAGAGATGACGGGATGGGGGAAGTAACGCCACTCCGAGCATCTCACAACATCTCACTAGGCGGAGACCAGGTTCTGGATATTGCTAGATACCTCAATTATTTGACAGATCCCTATTGCCGCCATATTACAAAAGCCCACCATTGCAAGGATACCACTAATAAGTACGAAAACCGTTGTTTTATTAATAATTTAGCATCCTTCCCCGTGTTGGTCCGGGCTCCTTTGTAGAATAGACCATCTGCCTTCCTGTGCCAGGCAGCTCGTAAAAGGCGAGCATAGGCTTGCCGTCACTGACACCGTGATATCTGACTGGGTGGTAGAGTTTCGCAGCGACTCACCCGGATTGGTACCACCGCCTTACCTATTCCTGCCGCCATAACGTCATGACGTGTTCCGGTTCGGAGGGTAAGGTAGCCGGTAAACTTACTTTTGCTCGAGGCCTAACATCCCGGCCTCTGTTTGGCAGCGCACCATTACCACCTTTGGTGTCTCTAGGCGGCGGGAATTTCTTACCACCAGGAAATCCGTCTGCTTGTTTTTCTTCCTATGTCATAAAAAAACCTTATCTTTAATCGAGCTGCTTATTGGGCAGTCGGTTGGCTAATATTCTATAACATTGGGTTAAAGACTCATAAAAACAGGAGATTCGTCTCTAACTTCGTTTATTGTATGTTTATTTTGCTGTTACTCCATCTGTAATAAATATATATTGTACATACATATATATCTTGACGCCAAGTTCCTTACGGGGTAGGCAGAGAGTATCGAGTGCCAGACTTCGCGATCCTGACAAACTCGTTCCTATCTATCTATCTTCCTTCACGTTCATTACCCTTTTCATACAAACACGCCGGTTTCAGAGACTCTTGACACCACCCTCGGATAATATCCGATTGATCTGATCGTAGAATGTCAACCTTGGTCTATTTAAATATATTTTGAAGATTATTTTAAAGGTAGAACAATAAAAGTTCCATATTATTTTAACTAGATCCCACTATAATATGTTTATGCTACTTAATAGTGAATAATATATATTATGTTGTTTACTTTGATAATATACTTATTGAATTGCAGTGAGGTCTTTGCAGTTTTACTACTCTCACTATTTTATCACCCAAAACTATAAAATAGTAACTATAATTTAAATTGTTTATAAATTATTTTTAGCATTTTCTCAAAAAATAAGTATTTTTCGCGATTTTAATTTTCATACAGACCTTAAGTCAAAGTCTTCTTTAAGGAGCAGCCTATATACTGAAACATATATTTTTTCTAGTAACCACTTAACTGAAAGTTATTGACATCAACATATCTGTGTATACCAAGCAACCCAACTTCTGCTCATTCTATACGTTTTATACTGTAAGACAGGATGAAATTTTCTTGACATCTTAATATTTGCAACAGTTGCATCCATTTTTAATATATTTTACACAAATACTGGTACTAAATTTGTTGTGGCAATAGGCTTGCCACCTATCACATTGTGGGACTTGGTGTCTTCGGCTAATCGTGGGTGCCCTGGTTGTGCGTCTGCCTACCCCTTCGGGGATATGGGCGTGAAGATGCTTTTTTTTTAATTTATTGTAAAACATGTTTCGTTCTATTACCAACTCAGTGAAGGTCCGCTGAGGTCCGGATCTTAGACATTAAAATTAGAAATAGTTACAATAAACACATGCAATGTCATAGCAGTTCGTCTGTTATCACAATAGTAAACAGATATCGAGTGCAATTGGCGCAATGTCATCCCCACTCCCGACAATCTGGGACAGTCGACTTGAGAACCGTCTACGTAATAGTCCCCCTGCATCGCAAAGTGACTCATATCACAAGGTGTTAGCTAACAATATTGTTTGCATTTAAACACAATAAGGGCAGTTTTACACTGTACCAAATTATCTATGCATGCCATTTGAAACTGGGTCGTTATGATAATTAAGCAATTACATAGGACGTTTTTACCTAATATAATATCCGGTGGAATTCCGCTCCGATTTATCTTATATTTTTATGTGTTACTTGAGATTTTGCTAAGATTAGTAAACAATAATGATTAACAGTTTTCGCAGATTCCTCTTGATTTTTAAGTTTTTTTGGTAACCTCACGGCAACCATTTGAACGATCAAAATGTAATCTTGCCTTTTACCGTCGCCGGGTCATAATACTCGTATATACGCAAGCCAAATTGTGTCATGATTGGCTTTGATAAGTGTCTACGCCGGAATCACAAACGAGCAAACATGTTTCCACATTTAAAAAATCGGTATTGAAGGCTTAATACAATCAATACAATACCATACCTGGTAGGAAGTCAGTAACACCATAACTTTTAAAGTAAAATGTAAATGATGTTTTATGAGAATGGATCTGGATGACGGACGCGAAATGACTAGTTTATAATTTTTAGTAGTAATCATAAAATATGAATTTTAACAGTGAAAGTTTTATAGGGTTCTCTCTAACGAAAAAGGGTTTTTGTTTTGTAAATACATGTTTGTCAATACATTAAAATTTTAAAACACAAATGACGAACGCAATAAAAAAGAGAGCTATCGAAGATCCACTTTTTATTAGGTGGTATGAAATATAATATTAAGAACATGTGTAGCTGTAAAACCCATGAGCTTTCTATGGTGAGTTGATTATGATTAGTATATAATGACGGCCCATTTCTCTGTGGCAGCCCGAGAGTGTGTCACAAGCGCAAGGACAAGATAACGTATGTTTCTGTAATCATACTCGTGTATTATTTTTATCTATGATCTGTGGTCTGTGTTACTCATTCTTCAGTCTAATTTTAGAATTAGGGTATCTAATGCCTTGCTTCAAAATGGGGCGTCCACAAATTACGTGAGCTGTTTAAGGGGAGGGGGGGATTCAAATCTCACCTAATCTTACGTTGGAGGGAGGAGGGGTCTCGTCAAATACCACGCAATTTTTTTTTGCTTCAATTACAAAAAAATATGCTATTTTGGTGCATTTCATCTATACTGTACATTACAAAGATTTAATTTAAAGCGTTATGGTATTACGATACGTAATACGTCATTCACTAATTCCTTCAAAAGAAAATATTTTCATTCATACTTCGACTTTATACATATACCGACTGTCAAAATACCGTACCCTTTTTTACAGAAAATGTAAAAAAAACACCTCATGTAATTTATGGACGCCCATAGGAAAAATAAAACTTTCATATTATAATTGGCTAACGGTCCGTTTGTTTTAATAAAATCATTTTTTAGAAATGTGGAAAGGTATTGTCGAAATTAATAACAAATAAGTAAGAAAAACCCTAAAACCGATTCGATAATATTTTATTATCGTCATGGCGAAAATTAATATATTTTTTAAACTTTAAATAGTAAATGTGTGAAGATTTCTAACAGTTTAGTAAATCTACATTCTGTGATTAAAGAGGTAAATGAGGTTTAAATACGTGCGTTCGTAGATAACTTTCTATACTAATAGCTTTGTAGAGCAAGGTGTTACACTGACGGCTTCTCTTATAGGCATACATAATTAAAAACAATAAATGCTAGGCACGTAACGTGTGTCTCGACGTATGACTTTGCGATTACGTCAAAAATGTGTGTACCGTTACCTATTATCATTAAAATTTGTGTCGCAAAAACTGATATGGTGGTGCCACTAGCGAGATTACTTTTGGAATGCAGATTTTTGTGGGTCCTCATGCCCGGTTTCCATAGTCAACGAAGCGTAATCCGTTAGCATAACCAATCGTAGTTTGTACACAAGTAAAGAGGCGTTATATACGGTTCCAAAGTTACGCGATTGACCTTTTAGAGGTTACCCATTCGTGCAAAAAACTACCATTGGTAAACAAAACGATTTTATTCATGAATATTCCTATAAAACTCAAATGCCGGTTTCTTCCAGTCATTAGTCTGATTTTATTTTTACACTAGCGTACAGCCCTCGGTTTTCACTAAAATTATGTTTTTAGTTCTATGTGATAAATCTCCGTTCCAAGTTATCCTATTTTGATAAAAGTGGTTGAGCTTTTAAATTAAGCCTCAACCTGTTAAATCTACAGTTGTCTATTTTACCATCAGTTAAGCCGTATGTTTGTTCGTTTTCTTTTACCATAAAAAAACTATTAAACAAAAAAAATAGTGTCTACGGCTAGTCGTGGGTGCCCTGGATGAGCCTCTGCCCATCCCTTATATTAAGGATATGGGCGTGAAGATACTTTAAAAATTATAATACAAATTTAGATTAATATTTAAATATCCGTTTCTGCAGCATTTTTTTTTGCCTTTAAATACTGTTTTTAGTCATACCTAATAATATGTAGCAGCTAGACGACCCACACTTTGGCGTCTGATAGATAGTTGCTTTTTAAACCGATAGCCAGTCAGTTTTAAACATTATGAATAAATTTAAATGCAATAATAGGGTTAAAAAACGTCGCCAAACCAAATGTGAAAAGATAACATTAAGTAACTTCAGTTTAATTCAACAAGAAATGTATAATTGATCCATTTACGTAACATGTTTGATGAAAACAAAATTCAAATTTCAATACAATAAGATTAACATGATTACATAAATTGGAATGGAGAGATAAGTTTCCGTTGATAAGACAGTTTCCTTCCTGTGCATGTCCTTATCTGTACCCGAATGGTTTTACACTATCCGATACGATATCGGATGCTCTACCAAAACGACATCAGATACTTTTAAAAATTGGTAAAGATTGTCAAACACACTTGCACAACAAATCTATAAACGGGTGACGGAATTACAATCTTTATGAAATCAATTTAAACTACCTCGTCTACAGCAGCTACTGGATAATTTGTTGACTGCAAAAACGTTAGTTTTAATTTAGACTAAATGCAATTAGGATCTTCGCGTAAATAAATTCACTGGTTACCCTAAACTTTCAAGCCGGAACAAGACAATGACCCTTATCGCTATTATGCCGATAAGATTAAGTAAGGTGATGGTACAAATCTGAGCCGTTGCGAGACCATCTGGTATTTTAGTAAACCGACCAATATGATACCATACAATACAATTTAAATATTGTCTTGTTTTTGTAAATGATATCGCATCGGACAATGTAAAGAGTTTTTGTATGAATAATTGTATGTTCATAGCAATTATCCAAGTTAAATATTTTTTGATTATTTATTTAGGAAAACTTATAATTAATAATTAAATTCGCCAATTATTTTAACACTCACATGACATTGTTGTTGTTTAGTAAATTTATTCTGGTATATATTTAAGTATTTCTATGTATTAGTATCGTTCACTAACACCCATAACACAAACATATAATTTGCTTACTTTGGGGTTAGATTAAATTCGTGTAAATTTTTGTCCAGGGATATTTATTAATTTATTTTATTTATTTATTATCACGAGATAAAATCTACGTGCATCCAAGGGTCCAGTAATTTGAAAGTTATTGATTGTAATCCAATTTTTACCTCTTAAAATTAATTGCACTATATAAGAGATTCGCGCTATAACTCATAATTTATGATATCGTCTACAACCCTGAAATCCCAAAATCCTATTTTCGGGAAAAATTAGATCGCGGGTCCTCACGTGGAAAACTACTTAATACTCGTTAGATAGAAATAGTGATACAAATACAAAGAAAACAAAAAAATCATCAGATTGAGAAACTCCTCCTTTTTGGATTCGGTTAAAAATAGTATGACAGAAAGGACGGGAAAGGACTAAGGTCCTAAAATCTGTCAGGGTTTAAATTGCCCCGATAGTACATTAACATGGCACTAAAACCACCAATAAAACCAATAATATGCTCACTTGAAATGATTTCTATAATGTCATTACACGTGAAATCCAATTACGATACATGAATATCTTTAAGTATTTATGGGCTCGTGTGTAGGGTTGCCATCTCCTGAAATAAATAAAGCCGACTCTAAAGGCTAGCATGCAAGAGATTATTTTATTGACTCTTTAAGTTCACTATTTGCTGTAAAGCAGGCAAACTAGATAAACTAATGATAATTTAACTCGCACGTAGTCAGAAGGCAAACAGTTTTGTTTGACTGATGACTCTTAAACTATGTTTTAGGTAGACACAAGTGAAACGTCTTTAATTTTGTGATCGAAATTTGTGGATTAGCGCTTGCAATCCGTACATCAGTTTGGATATTTAGCCTTCAATTTAGTTTTTATTTATGTTTTATTAATTCTACTATTGATGCCTCTTCAGTTGCAACGTGAAGTCTCCGTTGGATTATGTGCGTCGCAACCTCTCATTCTCTAGAAACGCCTGAAAATTGTTTAGATTGTTTTTTTTTTATTTATTTATCAACATTGAAATTAAACATACAAAATACAATAAAGACGCAACATAAAATCATAAGAATTTTTCTGTGCACGAATGAGCCAAGTAAGTCTTAACAAAAATTCTCATAAACGTAATTTTCATCTCTAAACCAACCTGTATAAAACTCAAGTTGTCTTAACTTTTTTAATCAAAATAAAACTAGCAAAATATACTAAAGGCTGATGTGGCAACCCTAATCTTAACTCGTAGGTCACGTGTAGCTCAATACTCAGCACGTTGTAAACAATATTTCGTAGGATTATTTTAGTTTTATGTAATTTACCATAACAGCTTTATCCTTCCAAATATTTACCAAGTTCATAATCTTATGATATTCATACAATTTCAGGGAAAAACTTCATATACTCTAGGGATTTCAAACAGCGTGTTTAGATGTACATCAAAATTTCAATAGAGTATTTAATATCTTATTGTGAAAGGACGAGACGACTGAACTGTTTTGGTTGAAATATTGTATGTTTATTCAATGAGTTCTTAGAAGGTTTGGTACAACTATGTGGTGCGAAGTTTTGTTGGTCATCTAGTTCGTAAATTCATAAAATGTTACATAAGTTTTTGCACGCTTAAAAATTCAAATAGTTGTTCACCGATTAAGCTCAAAATTTAACAAAAAGTAAAATGCGCTTCAATTATTGTTTTTATTAATTTTTTGTATTTCCTAACTACGTGCCATAGCGATGTAGTGTGGTATAATTAGTACATACCTTCGTAATTATCCAAGTCAATTTAGTCAAAAATAATCAACTTATTAAAAATGTAATTTTTCTAGGGAATTTTCAGTGACATTACCAAATCCATCTATACTTCTAAACTGTGTCCATACTAATAGGTATTTTAAATAAGATATCGCCTCTGTGGCCTAGCGGTGTTAGACTTGACTGCATGAGGTCCCGGGTTCGAATCGCGGGTCGGCCAACAAAAAGAAAATTGGATTTTTCCAGTTTTCTAATAAAAAAATGTTGATCGGGATTGGAAATGAGCCCGGTTGGCGATAGGCTTGCCACCTATCACATTGTGGGACTTAGTGTCTTCGGCTAGTCGTTTGTGCTCTGGTTATGCCTCTGCCTACATGTTCGGGGATATGGGCGTGAAGATACTTTTTTTTTAAATAAGAAAGTCTGTCTCTGTCGCTCTTTCACGGCTCAATCGCTGAACCGACTGTGATGAAATTTAATACGCATATAGTTAAATGATCCGGGTTCAAACATATGCTAATTTTTAAAATTAACCTCCAAAGGGGATGGAAGTTTGTATGAAAATCGTTACTATTCTACGCGATCGAAGGCAAACAGCTAGTAATAATAATACAAAAATGCGAAAGTGTGTCTGTCTGTTACGCATTCACACCAACAACCAGCGATTTTGATGAAATTAGATATAAAGCTTAAGACCATAGGTCAAACATAGGCTACTATTTTTCAAAAAATTATCCCTAAAAGGCTATAATGGAGGACGAAAATGTGTATGTAAATGTTTTCTACGCTGATAAAGTCGCTGGCTAGTTTCTAATTGTATTACTTGTACATAAAATTAGTAAACATTGCATGAATTATGGGCTATTTTTAAAAAAATATGAGGTAAATTGTACCGCCTACACAAACCACGATATTAAAATCTAAAAATATCTTGGCTATAAGCAATATTTAATCTTGGAGAAAACTAAAGCGTTGTATCGAATGTCTCTTATCTTGTGCGTCGCAGGCGGTGTCTAGGGACGCGGTAAATTGAAACCGGCGCACTGAGGCGTGGGCTCGCAGTTACCGCTGTGACGACATCGGCGCCCCGTGACGTAATGACGCGCCCCCATGCCGATACACTTACCGACAAAAGTGATAAACTAAATCCTAACATATTATAATCTATGAAAAAAATGTTTATTGTAATGTCCTTGTTGGTGCACATGTCTCTAAAGTATCTTCACGTAAATATATCAAAGAATATTTTATTTATATGATTAAAACTTTTAAGAAAAAAGGTATCTTCACGCCCATATCCCCGAAGAGGTAGCCATAGGCACAGCCAGGGCACCCACGACTAGCTGAAGACACTAAGTCCCACAATGTAATAGGTGGCAAGCTTATCGCTAACCGGTCACATATCCAATCCCGGGCAACGTTATTTATATTAGAATATTGAAAATATATAAGGTCTAATTTTTTTGTTTCCCAACGCGGGGTCGAACCCCATGAAGTCAAGTCCGACGCCGGACCGCTAGACAGAGGCGATTATAAAACGTTATCTATGATATATAATATATAAATCTATTATAAAAAATGCTTTTCTTTTACTTTTTACTTTCTAAGGTGTTTTTTGGTGCACATGTCTAAGAGCATTAATAACTTTTCTCCCCCGTATGCCTATTTTTACTATACACAATAGCTTTTTACTATACAATATGAATAAGTATTTCGTGAGCAAGGTGGTAGGTATTTAAAATCAAATTTAAGAAGCTACAGATTTAATTTGTTTATTTTAAACAGTGCAAGTAGTTTTAAACTAAAAGCACTCGTATTATAATAATTGATAATTCCTTTCGCTCCAGTAAATTGTTTGCCACTTGTGAATTTAAATATTGATGAATATTAACTATAACACCCGTCTTTTTAGTAATAATCGTTATATAATTTAAAAGTTTTTCTTATACATTTTTTTGTTATCAACTAAAATTGGTTTAAGACAATTCAGTATTAATTAAATCGCTTTTTACTATATCTGAACATTATTTATATACTAAATCATAAACTGATGTTTACTTATCTCGGTAGACTTTTCATAAATCGTAAAAATCTTTTTTAATGTTTTATGCTTTATAAATAAGTAGTTACTGCTATACTTTTTGTTGTATTCCTAGTTGCACTAATATACAACACTACAAAATTGTTTAGTTATGATATAAAGTAATGCATTACGCAATTTATTGAAATATACATTAACTCTGTAAATGTTATGTTAAGGCGAAATGAGTCCCAAATTGTACGAAACGACCTTTGTCCAAATCAACTTTACCATATTAAATTTCTTAAATTACTTTATCAATTATATCATTTATTATTTATCAGTTATTGATTAACTAAAATATTTTAGTTGCATCTTATCTTATCGCACTAAAAATAGTATGCATTTTTGTCCTTGACTATACTTGGCTGGCATTTAAAAATAATTTTACGCCAGTAGATTCTGTATTATATACAGTTACCGCTAAGGACACTGCGTGGGTTGAGCCGTTTTGCGTTGGCGTTGTATCGTGGATAAAGGGGGGGAAATGGGTGGAAAATTGGAAAGCGGGAAACCAGATTCGATTTGTCAATGAATCGTGTGATTGTGTAATATGGCTTTACAGAAGACTGTTATGAGCCATATTACCAACCCTTCTGTTTCATTAACTGTTTTTTTTTCATTCATTCAAATCAAATTAAAATAATTTTATTCTTACAAATAGTTTAACAGAACCAATATTTAGCTAAAGACCAAGGTAAGAACCAAACTTAACTATATAACATTGATACAGACTCATGTCTGCACTAGGCTACCCTGTGTTAGCAGTTCGTCATTTCCCCACTTCAGACCACGGATACTATAGTATCCCTGTATACACTTGACACAGTATCCTCACGCCCATATCACAGAAGAGGAAGGCAGAGGCATCCCCAAGATATCCATAACTAACCGAAGACGCTAAGTATCACAATGTGCTAGGTGGTAAGCCTAGATAACACTTGATACAAAAATACAAAAAGATACAAAAACAACAATAATAATATTAATAATAATACCATAAAAGAGTTGTTTAGTTGCTACCAATATGTAAACAGAAAATATAACAATTTAATATCAAAACGTAAATTAATTTTTATTATTATTAATACAAAATTATGTTTTTTCACTTTTAAGTGTAAAATCATCTATTTTCCTTTAACACAACCTAGGCCTTTATCATATGTCATAGAAACTTAATACTAAGTCGAAATGTGTCTCTGTACATCTCCCTAAATCGCCGACATATCTTCACGAATGCTTCACTTTAACTAAAAAAAATAACTAATTTTACTTTGTATGTACACGAAATTCAATAATTACGAAAAATCTGTGTTGTACGAAAAAGTGTAAAACCGAAGCTCTTAATTTAAATAGAGTACTCTAACTCTTACAAGTTATACCTTAGAAACCACTTGTGTACATTTTATTTACTGTGCTTATTTATTTTGTACTTTGTTGAAATTAGTACAATATCCTATCAAAATTCTTACTTATGACTCAAGATTTATCAGTAGATAGTAGATACCCTGTTATCAATGAATTCCTAACGATAGCTGTAGAATATCAGATACAAAGACAAATGTAGTTAGCTCGGAAACAACTAGTGCCCCCGTCGTGACATCATGGACGTCTAGACAATTTTTATTGCGCTAGTGACGTCATCCCATCCTACGTCCACTGAAACTCCCACGTTTTCCCGGAAAATTATTTAACCATTCAAGTGCGAAAAGTGGGACTACGAAAGGCTTAGGCTTCTGGCTGAATATAACTTTTTTTATTTAGATTAGTCTACGATTACGTCATTAAGCGGTTTCCTTGGTAAACAGCCATATTTAATTTGTAGAATACTGATCTACGCTCGTGGCTTCGTTCACACTGCAAATCATATCACACAAATTACTTTTTTTGAATTACCTTACTACTTCGGAAATACCTCCGCAACTACTCGACCGAGGGTTATAAAATATGACTTTCAAGTTTGACCCCTTTGTTTCAATTAGTGAAAACCTTATCAAAATTGATACAGATTTCCCGTTTCAAACATACCAAAACTCAAAAATGAAATTTTATACTTGAAATTTTAGAAAGGTAAATAAGTTTTGACATTTTTTTCCATAAATTTTATATGGCAACGTCCTTTTAATAATATGTGTCACTAGCAGCCCGCCTCAGCTTCGCCCGGGTGGACAAAATTCTTCGTACATACAAAACTTCCTCTTTTGTAGTTTGAAAAGATCTAAGCATACATAGGGTTAATGATCTTCCTAGTATCTTTATTTCATCAACGCCTTATTTATTCGCCCACGACGTGAAAATTGCCCGAACAATAAAATGTGAAGCTGATGTTCTCTTGATGCAGCAAGATTTATATAAGCTATGTGATTGGTGTCGCGCTAATAGAATGGAATTAAATGTAGACAAATTCTTCTTAATAAAATTTACACGAAAACATCTCACAGTTAGGTCAAAATATTGTATCGACGGCAAGGTACTCCAAGAAATAGATAAAATCAGGGACCTCGGAATAAAATTGGACAGGAAATTAACTTTTGTGCCACATATAGATTATATTGTTAGGCGGTCATCTAAGACGTTAGGTTTCATAACCAGAAACAGCAAAATATTTAAGCGATCGCAGACACGTATTACTCTGTATGACGCCTTAGTTCGCAGCCTATTAGAATATTGTCCTGTTATATGGAGGCCCCCCTACGCTACCCATACGCTAAGAATAGAAAGGGTCCAAAAAAGATTTTTATGGCACCTATCATATTTTGAGAAAATCGGAAAGAAAAAAATATCATACCATGAAAAACTAAAGTATTTTGACATGTCTTCCTTAAGTAAGCGCAAAACATTTTTGGACCTTATATTCATGTATAAAATTTTCAACAATCTTAATGACTGCCCTCAGCTTCTAAAACTTTTTAAAATTAAGATACCATACAAAATTCTGCGGCAGCCAATTTCTATGTTTCAACCACTCTTCCGAACTACGGTTTTTGGTAAAAATTCACCAATACCTCGCATGTATATGGTCCCGTAACGAACCTAAAGATATTTTCTCCCTAGAACTCTGCCAGTTTCGTACGCTCTTGATTAATAAAAACCCCAATTAAATAATTATGTGACTTAAGTGTTTTTTGTTCTCTTTTGCCTGTACTTTAATTATTAGTTAAAACCACCCTAGATTCAAATTATAAATACTTTATGTTACCTAGATTTGGTGCATGTTGTACATGCCTGTAAGTGGCATACATATTAGTTATTAAGACTTAGATGCTTAAGAATTGTTATGAATGTTGTACATATGTGTGTCTTAACAAATAAACAAATAGGGAGAGACAGTGGAATGCGACTTTGTTTTATACTATGTAGTAACTAAAAAGTAAGTAAGTATATTCATGCAATATGATAGGCAGACGCACAACTACGGCACCCATGACTAATGACTAGCCGAAGACAATAAGTCCAACAATGTGATATGTGGCAAACGTATCACAAACCGAGCACACATCCATACCCGAGCAACATGTTTTATAAGAAAACTGGAAAAGTCACATCTTCTTTTTGAAGTGATTTTGAATACTTACTCAAACACCGCCAAAATAAATTTAATAAACACCCAGATCCCGAAATGCAGACATGTAAATGTTCATCACACAAATGCCTGCCTCCGTCGGGAATCGAACCCGAGCCTCGCGGTTGATCAGTGTTGTTAGGCACTTACGCTAGCCACTCGACCAACGAGGCAGTCTAAATAATTCCTTTTTATGTTTTATTTAATGTCAATTTGTCAAATATGATTTATTAAATTGACACTGCTTTATATAACAGTGTTCACTACAGTTTAAACATCTGGACATAAATTTTATAGTCATAGAATGCTGAGGCGGTAGAGTGTTTAACATGCTGACCTATTTAGCGCTCAAATGATTTGGTGCTATATGTATGGTACGCAAACGTATAATAATAATCAACTGACCATCCAACCACAATACTGAATATTAAACAATAGCAAGCGTAAAACCCCACTGCGCAAAGTAAAATTCATGAACTTTGTAGCTGAGGTCCTCAGAATGGATATAAACCCCTTTTCTTTGTCTGCCCTATACTTCAAATCGAAATACGACTGTGCCGGAACGGACCCGCGGATCGGACCATGATTACGGCAAAAAGTAATATTAAGTATTATCTCGATAATTGTATCACCATTTTCAGATAATTGTATCACTATTGGCCGAGTAATCGCATGTATAACAAACAAAAATAACCAACAGTTGAATTGAGAATTGCCTCTTTTTTGGAGTCGGTTAAATATTTCAATTAATGCGTATTTAAGGCGGTTTCCGTTTATTCCAGTTACAACTGAAAGTTTTAATTTATAGCTACATCTAAAATTAACCCTCACACTGCTCTGTCAAGTTAAATAAAATATTACGCAGTATACTATGTCACACCCTAATACTAGTCAAAGTCATTGCTATTTCTTTTTTTAAATATGAGAATTTATATGTTGTTGCGTGAAATTGCAAAAAAACGGGTTACACTTGCGGAGTGCCGGCAGAAGTGAAAACTTGAAAGTTAACCTTGTGCATTTTTGATATTTTGGAATGGTTAAGGAATAATTTTGCACAAATTGCTTTAATTAAGAATGAAAGTACTATCATATTTTATGTGATGCAATATTAATTTATTGCGCTATCGTACACAAACATGACAACACGAACATTCGCGCAAGCGCCCTGCACCGTCTTACGAAATTTCAGGTCATGAGTCCTGCCGCGAGCTTAGAAGTTTTTACTTATTCCAAAAAAGTGCGCAACGCTGCTAAAGTAGATTTCACTTCAAAAACAGCATATGGATTTACACCTACAGACTTATTCAGAGATGGTTACTGTATAAATGTAACATACAAAGTAATGTGCCGAATTTATCCCGTCCCTTCATTTGCGAAATGAAAATACGTTTTAAAATACGAAGCGTATGTACCCACTATTGATAAAAAAAAGTGTTATT
Organism: Calephelis nemesis; assembly: GCA_002245505.1. Taxonomy (NCBI): domain Eukaryota; kingdom Metazoa; phylum Arthropoda; class Insecta; order Lepidoptera; family Riodinidae; genus Calephelis; species Calephelis nemesis. Next base: position 218,515 of record NJDD01002047.1, read on the forward strand.
TCGATAATTGTATCACCATTTTCAGGTCCTAAAACCGTTATATCGGGCCACTCCAACAGGTCTGGAAAGCACCATTCAGAGCGTACCCTTTTAGTCTATTTGTTACCGGTCTGAAGTGAATGTCTCATGAAATATCAACCGGCGCGCTCAAGGAATGGGAGCATTTTTTGTGAGATCTACTTTCACCGGTCGATAGTGGATTCGCATCCGGTTGAGGTACCGTTTGTATCTGCCATTATCTCGATCGCATTCAGATTCGAGCTGTCAATGATAATAATTACACGGTAATAAGTACCCGAATTTCATGGAAATGTTCTTGTTTTGTGAAGATTGTTGGGTTATCTTTTTACACGTCTGCAAGTAAGGGTTAATATAAATTATAAGACATATTTCTTGAAAGAACTTCATGCTTCTTTTTATAGAAATCGCATAAAGTTTATAAATATCAATTTTAATTCTATGCAGTTTGTAGTGCAAAAAAATGCAAGTTTTATTTCTTTTTTAAAATTGACGTGATACAATCAGTATGTTACAGCTTAAGAAATGCCAACGTCATAAATCTAAGATATGAAGACTTTTTTCTTGTCCTAATATGATATCACAAGATTTAATAGCTATTGTTTGTTCGAAATGGAGGGTATTAATTAGTTTAATCATGCATTAGTGGTTAGATTTAAATAACTATACCTAATCCGTTCCTAAGAGATGTTTAACGACTTATATATGTTAGTTACTAAAATAATTTCATTATTTCCTAAGTCAAACAAATAAATAAGGAAACTAAACAGTATTCTGCATCCCATTTCCAATAGAATTTATGGCTGCTCGTAAACATGAAAATTACTAGTGCAAGAAGCAAACCTGGAGTTCCTGGATAATCAAGTTTACCGGGAACTTTACATTGGTTTTATAATATAAACTGCGTTTTAAAGCATTGAAAGTAGACTGTATTTTTAAATTAAAAAAAATGGATTTTTAAATAAAATTTGGATTTCAACAATTTAAACTCCTTTAAAATATTGCTTTAGTATGACTTAGATTTCAAAATTTATTTGGCCTTAAATATTACAATATTTATTACAAAATTATAGATAAATGTGCTGATCGGTTCTTTTCTTATTTATAAAGTAATCGTACACAAATAATATGTACATATTCGTATTTTTACTGCGAAAAACTACCTGACCTCATCGAAATTTTAATGTTTTAGAAATTTAAATGTTAACTTGCACAATGAGTAAAGACATAATAAGACTTAAGTGTGTCAAACGCATAGTAATGTTTTTTTTATCTTATAATATAAAAATGAATTGCTAAATGTGTTGGTAAGCGCATAACTTCCGAGCTACTATATCGGTTTGGATAATTACTTTTTTGTTGTGTTGTGTAAGTATTGACAGAAAAAAATCCTTATGACTAGAAAAACCGGGAAAATCTCAGGGAAAATGGGAAAAGCAATGCTTTATTTTTCTATACATACTGAACGGGAGGAACGAAGTTCGCCGGGAATGCTAGTCTCTAATAATAATGATACAAAGAAAGTTAATGCTGTTTGCTCTTCACCAAATTCAACACATCTTAAGTCTCGTAATTTTAAATTTAAAGGAGATTCAAAGCTATCTCCTCGCGTTTAAATTTATATGCTATCTGAACTGACAGATTTTGCCCTGTACTGACTGAATATTTCACTTTTTTTATATGAATAACAAAAAAAATCGAGAAATCGGTATATCCTTTCACGTGTGATGGAATGACCAATTGCAATAGAGTTTCCTTTTATATAATTAGAACGGGACCGATTTGGCTGGCAAGTGGTCAGCTTTCCGAAGCAGGTTTGCCGTATACATATGTTCTCTTAGAAGAGGGAAAAAGGCTAAATGAAAATATTTGATATTTTCCATCGTCGGCGCTTGGTAAAACTTCCAAATATTCATATTATATTTTACTCTCCAAACCGGAACACGTCATAACGTTATGGCGGCAGAAATAGGTAAGGCCGTGGTACCAAACCTGGGTGAGTCGCTGCGAAACTCAACAACCGTGACATCTGACTAAGATGTCACGGTGTTAGTGACTATAAGCCTATGCTCGCCATTTACGAGCTGCCTGGCAGGACGGCGGATGGCCTATTGTGCAAAGGAGCCCGGACCAACACGGAGAACTTTGAAGTCTAAGCTTGAAGGGCTGGGAGTTTGTAACTAGAATCTAATGTTATTGATCTTTACTTTAGAATAAGAGTTGATTTAGATAAATAGAAATAACATCCTAGGTATTTCCATACAAATTGTAATTAACTGTCAGGCAGAATGAAGTTCGCTAGGTCGGTTAGTTATGAATAAAATATGATTTAGTGTTGTGCAGCAACATCCTCGAACGGTATGTTCGATTTATCGATTCGACATCATTATGCAATACGAGCGAGTTGACGTGCGAAACTAGTTCGCGAGCTTATACAACTTGCGACATCCGTTATGCACACACTGGCTCAGGGATATTATCTGGAGCATACCTACACTCGACTTGCTAACTGTCCATATTAATTATATTGCGACATTTTATACATTACTGTTTTATTTTTTTACTTGCGTATTTAATGCCTTATTTTACCCTCATCGCCTCTGTGGTCTAGCGGTTCAGTTGTTGGACTTGACTGCATGAAGTCCCGGGTTCGAATCTCGGGTCGGGCAACAAAATAAAATTGGGTTTTTGCAATTATCTAATAAAAAAACGTTGCTCGGGATTGGATATGTGCACAGTTGGCGATAAGCTTGCCCCCTATGACATTGTGGGACTTAGTATCTTCGGCTAGTCGTGGGTGTCCTGGTTGTGCCTCTGCCTACCTCTTCGGAGATATGGGCGTGAAGATACCACTCCACTATTTATCTTAATGATAGAGTCTCTTATGATAATATAAAACATCTTGTCATCCCGAAATTAAAAGGTTCGTGTTAAATAATTGAGGTCACGCGGGCACGCGAGGGATATGGGCGCGAAGATATTTTTCTACCCCCAACTTAAACCGGGTGTTATAAGTATGACGTGACTGTGTGTGCACATGTGTCTGTGGCATAATAAATTAAACGGCCGATTTCCGTATACTTTTACTGTTTGAAATCTGACGTAATAAGGATGGTTTTTAGCTATATTTTGTGTAAATTTTGTCAGGGGTTCATTCTTTAATTTACTGAATTACTTTTTATAAAATTAAACGTGAAAGAAGCTGTGGTTTTTTACTACGAATTATAATTACAATATATTATTCAATTTCGTAGCAATAATTAATATAATATATTAATATAATATATAATATATAATATATAATAATATAATATATAATTAATATAATATATTAATTATTGCTACGAATTATATGCAAAATACACAGAGCCCACAAAACAAGAATTGGTAAAATGTTTGTTAGTTGGTGTGTTTACTTTAGGCGTAAAATCTAAACAACGAATATTTACCAAATTTTATGCAGTAATAGATGAGCTATTACTGCATAAAGTTCAGGTTAACGTTAACCATAATTTTAAAAATCTTTCGTTCCCATCACTATCCTCGAAAAATGACCTAAACATGTGTACGAAATCGAGGGCAACAGCTAGTTATAAATATATATTTGAAATCGCTATGATAATACACACAAGTATGTACGGTATATTTAATAGGCTTTTAGTAAAACATGCTTATTCAGCAACCTTGATTCATTTGGTATGACTGTATAAATCACGTTCTTGTGGAAATGAAATGTTAAGACAGGCTAATAATATACTGTATATTTAACCGGCTTACAAATATGAGGCTTACAATTCATATGTTTGTTTATCACACTATTGCTCAGCTAACAACTAATTGATTTTGATACTTCTTTTTTCGAAAGGTACTTTATTCTCTTTGATCCATTTGCACCTATTTATTTCAAAGAGAGTCTCAAGTTCTGTAACAGTGAGGTAATATTCCTCAGGTCCAGTGATAGTTATACTCTTCAAGTTCCATCTCGTAACACTTGTTACTATAGTCTTTTTTTACCTCGCAAGCAGTGAGGCTTTGGAATTCTCTTCCCGTAGATATCAGGAGAGCTCCAAGTATTAAGTAAGTTAAAGCGGCACTTACTACGTTCACTGTGATTAATACTTTTATTGCTTGTTCTTAATTCCAATATCTATAATTAAAACAGGCTTCTGCTTGTAGGATAATTTATTTTGTCTAGTATTAGATGCATTTTTATATTTTTAAGAGCACCATTACACAGTAGTCCGCTATATATTGTTCCATACACGAGGGTTGCCTCGAAGAGATCACTGACTTGGCGATAAGGCCGCCTTTGTGTATATTATAATTTAAGTTTTATTTGATGTATTTGTAATTTCTCTGTATTTGGTGCACAATAAGGAGTTATTGTATTGTATTGTAAAGGTCGGTTATGTCTTCGAAGTCGAATCGTAATATGTAATATACAACCGCCTCTGAATTATGGCTTTCCTTCTAAAAGTCATTAAAATCCGTTAATGGCCGGAAATTCGTGTAACAAACAGACGAAAAACAAACAGTCTAATTAATAACCTCAACCTTTTCGGACGCTTTATAAAGAAGGAAAACCAACACTTGGATTTCCTGTTGATATGAAATGTACGTTGCCTATCCAGCACTAGCGTTATGGCGGCAAGTATGATAAAACGGTGCTATCAAACCAGACATTTTTAGTTTTTCACAACAGACCTAAATCTATTTGATATTTCCATCGTCGGCGCTCAGTAAAACTTCCAAATATTCATATTTTACACAAAGAACTACTTGTAATGTTTTACGTATCGCTTATAATTTATTATTTTGCAAAAAAGGCTACCGGTTCCGCTTATACAGCATCATCAGGGCTAAAACTTAATTTGCTAAACAGTATCAAAAATATTACAATTGTTTCGTTATTTAAAAATATGAAGACGCAAAATCGTAGCTTTATTTTAACAAATCGTTAACTTTCGGGTTTCTATATTATACCGTATATTTCTAACCACAGCCTATACGTAAATCTGCCTAGCAGAGATCGCTCCGAAGCGATAAAACCGCCTTTGTGTGCTTTAAGTTATATATCGTATTGTGAAAGTGTTTATTTTTTGGTCTTGAGGTCCTGGATTCGATTCGCGGGTCGGATAACAAAAAAATTGGAAATGTTTATTTTCTATTAAAATGTTTCTATTATAATTAACGCCAATTTGGCGATAGGCCTTGCCACCTATCACATTGTGGGACTTGGTGTCTTCGGCTAATCGTGGGTACCTTGGTTGTGCCTCTGCCTACCTCTTCAGGGATATGGGCGTGAACATTTAGTATACAGTTTAAGAAAGTATACTCATTCCTTCATATATACACGTTCGTATCCTTGTTTGCCTTCATCACTACATAGTATAAAACAAAGTCACTTCCTCTGTCCCTTTGTATGCTTAAATCTTTAAAACTACGTAACGGATTTTGATGCGGCTTTTTTTAATTGATAAAGTCATTAAAGGGGAAGGTATATTTATTTTATTTGTATATTTCATACCCCTGCGAAGCCAGGGCGGGCCGCTAGTATATTATAAATAAGGTCCGATCCATTGAAATGCCAGTACGTTAGTTAATCCAAAACAAATGCTTCAGGATTGAGTTATTGTTTGTATATCCACCGCGTCTGTTTATTTTCGTGTTTGCTCGACAATGGATCATGCACCACTGGCTCCAATTGGACCTGACGTAATGTTTTACCTGTTCTCGTCTCGTTAGTTCTGCCTCACTTTCTATTGATTATATTTTTACGAAAAATTGCAGCTGTATTTAATCGTTTCCTTTCATCGTTGGTTAACAACACTAGTCACTCTTTTTTACCTCCAAAAAAGATGTTTTTAATTTTTGTCTCTACTTAATGTATAATATATAAACAATCTATACTTATTATCGTCGGCTACAGAGTAACATAAAGTATTAAATAAAGTGTATAGTGGAAAAGTATAAGTATTTACCTAAAAAAAGTGTACGTTTTCCGTTTAAAATACATATTATCGTTTCTGAAAACCATTTCAAGAACAGTAAGACTGTGACTAAGAACTCACGATGCGGTTTTTACCCGCGGCCGCGGCGGTTGCGGGCCCGCAGATTCCGTAGAATGTCGATTTATATGCAAAAAGTAAGATCACATTACACGACGCGATTTTCACCCGCACCCAAAAATTACCCGTCTCGTGAGTTTTGAAATAATATCGCAAAACCGCGAGTTATAGTTTTATCGCTGTTGTGTTATATTCTGAAAATGTAGTTTGTATTTTTTTTTAGTTCGTTACGCGATTACTCGACTTACAGACTACTTGTTGAAGTGAAAACTTCTTTGACCTCGTTGCGAATTTTTCGGAATGGGTACAAAACTTATAAACTCGCGTCAGGCTGATCAAAAATTGTTCGTGTTGTCATGTTTGTGTACGATAGCGCAATAAATGAATATTGTATTATACCACAAAGTACTTTCATACTGACAATTAAAGCAATTTGTGCAAAATTATTCCCTAATCATTCCAAAATATCAAAAATGCACAACGTTAATATTCAAGTTTTCACTTCTGTCGGCACTCACGGACTCTCTGTCGGCAACCCGTTTTTTTGTGATTCTTTTCAGTTTTGCGTTATAGTGCATTTTTTTACTTTGTTGATTATGATTATGCATAATTAGTTATAACTCAAACACTGCTAGTAGGAGGTTGATAAAAATATGTATGTAGGACCATTTCGGAATCATGACATAGTTAGTTTTCCATAAATTTAGCATAGATTCAAATCTCCAAGTGCGGTTTTGTCAATTTCCAGAAAATAGCTTTATTTTAACAGAATTAAATTACAATAAGCTAACTTTAATTACAATATGATGTGTACTGGCCAATTTTGATAACTTATCTATAGTTATAGGTAGGCATACCGGAGTTTTGATGCTAAAATATTTTTCTCAATTTCGAAACATGATATTGGTTGCCTAGTTACTGATCTAGCAACCCTATCCATTATCTTAGAAACTTAACGTTTAACCTATTCATTAGCTTAAACTAAAACCATCTTCGGTTGATGACAACAAGATTTACTAATTAGAAATCCACCTATGGTACTTAACCCTATGGATCTTAAAGCGGTTGGTTCATCCGCAGTCGAATGTTTTTTTTTGCCGACGGATTTCCTGATGGAAAGAAATTCACACCGCCTTGAGACACCAACGGTGCTAATAGTGCATTGTAAACCTGATGCCGCGATGTTAGGCTTCGAACAAAAGGAAGTTTACCGCCTTCCGAACCGGAACACGTCATTGGCAAGCACTAAAGTTATGGCGGCAGGAATAGGTAAGGCGGTGGTACCAACTACTCGTACCAATACGTGCGAGCTTATGAGAAACTCTACTACCTAGTAGGATTATCACGGTGCTAGTGACGGTAAGCCTACGCTGGCCTTTTACAAGCTGCCTGGCAGGAAGACAGATGGTCTATTCTGCAAAGGAGCCCGGACAAAAAGGGGGAGATATAATATATCAGGATATTATCCTGATAAAATAATTTATACATGTAGCATATAGACACAAAAGATTCCCATGTTGTATTTTGCAGTTATATACTGTATTGTTAGTATAACTGCAGTATTAGTCACATACCACAAGTTTAACTAATAGCATTCTTACTAATAAACATTCTAAACTGCCTCCGGCACAAGGTAATACAAATTAGTCGGTGGGCATCCACCTTTGGAGTGATGAAGCGGTTTGGTTAATCAGCAGTCAGTCGGCGTCGCGAGGGGTCGCCGACCGGGTTTGGCGGACGTTTGTTCACATCGCCTCCACTATTAAATTAAGAGAGTAGTATAGCTTTGTGAGCAGAGTGACTCGGGTATTTTTGACAATGTTTAAAAATGGCATTGTAACATTAATTTAACACTTGTTTGGAAAATTATACAGCCATATTAACAATAACGTTAACTTAGATAAAGAATTTATTATTCAGGAATTAAATATTTATTTACTACAATTATAAGTGTAATGATTTTGTTTAGCTTTACAAAAATATCTATATTAAGTCACTCATTGGTTAACAATTTTTATATAGATTTACCGGTTAAGAAGCTTTTCTAGTATTTAATACAAGATAATATATAATACAACTCATATTGTATTGTGTGAATTTTACTAACAAAACAGGCTTTTAGTTGCAGCTCCACATTGCATTGCATTATCATAATTACTTAGAAATGCCTATCGATAAAATTTGAGTTACACTTT
>NJDD01002047.1:234433-245303 GCA_002245505.1 Calephelis nemesis
ACTTGGGAAGTAGGTTCTTTAAAAACATTAAAGACATTTTTAAAATCGGTCTACAAATGATGAAGAAATCAAGTAACATGCATAAGTATCTTCACGCCCATATCCCAGTATAATTAGGCAAAGGTACACCAAAGGAACCTTAATTTTATTAGTAAATTGAAAATTTACGTCTTTTTTTGTGGAATTAAACCCGGGGCGTCATGAAGTGAAGTCCGATGCCGCACCGCTTGACTACAGAGGCGACTACATACATAAAGCAGAAAAAACGAGTTAAACATATAACTTCCTCCTTTTTCAAAGTCGTTTACAAATTTAGAAAATAAGCATTGTTTCTGAACTATTGTAATAATATAAAATCTTTTTTTTTTCAGGAGATGCAAGATGTGTTGGATGAAGATTCAGAAATGGGAGACTGGCTAATCAAACAAGATACTAAATCCGGAGTCATATTACACGACAGACTAATGACAGATGCAGCACTCGGATCAGGACCCATCAAGACAGAACACTCCTACAGCTTACATTCAGATGTAGAGTCATCACCGGGATCACCACACCATACCAAAGTAGACGGTAAGTTCAATATTGTTAGATGACCAACCGCCAGTCTCGGGTTCGATTCCCGACGGGTTCAGGCATTTGTGTGATTAACATTTAGATCCCTGAATTTCCGATTCTGGGTTTTTATTAAATTTATTCTGGTATCTATTTAGGTATTTCTATGTACTAGTATCGTTGACTGACACCCAAAACACAAGCATATAATTTGCTTACTTTGGGGTTAGATTCAATTTGTGTGACTTGTCCTGGGATATTTATTTACTTGGAAGCTTTTACTTTGGAAGCGAGCTTTTGAAATAGAAAGACTATCTAAAATAGGCCTATCTTTTATATCTTTCCTTCATTTCACCCGTTCTGTTCCGTTCTGTATGGAAAAAATTGAAAAGATGTTTTTCCTAGTTACCTTACAGTTTTTCCTTTTTCTTATCTTTAAACCTTCCTTGGACTTCCACAAATAGTTTAAAACTAAAATCAGTCAAATCGGTCCAGCTATTTTCGAGTTTTAGTAAGACTAACGTACAGAAATTGATTTTTATCTGTAAGGAGATTGGTTAATAATACCTATTGGTCGTTAGAATGGCTTGTACAATTAACATTTAGATATAGCAAGCAAACACAGCAAACAATTATTAGAACAATTATCACGCACGTCCTTGGAGGTATACCATATTGCATAACCCCTACTACCCTGTGGTTATTATATCTTATTTCTAAAAAATACTGGCAAATTCTCTCTGCGCCCTGTAAAGTTGAATATTTAAACATAATAGAAAACTGTTACATACAAGACTATAAGATACAAAAAACATATTTTAATTGTAATTAATATTAAAGAAAAAATATCTTCTCGCCCATATCCCCGAAGTGGTAGGCAGAGGCACAACTAGGGCACCCACGACTAGCCGAAGACACTAAGTCCCACAATGTGATAGGTGGCAATCCTATCGCCAACCGGGCACATATCCTATCCCGAGCAACATTTTTCTTTTTGTTGCCCGAGCCGGGATTCGAACCATGCAATCAAGTCCAACACCTGAACCGCTAGACCATAGAGGCGATATAATTAGATAAATCTCTAAAAATAAAAAATAGCTTGAACCCGTTGCCAAAAATTATTATAAAAACATGTTTCTATTTATTTATATATATATTAATGCGTATGCATTAGAAGTTAGAATATAGAGACAGTAACTAATCTAATTTGTATAAATTGTAAACAACGCACAAAATAAGCAAGTAAATGTATACGAGTGCATCGCCAACAAACTGCTACACAGTTTGGCGAAACTTTATTTGTTACTAGCTGTTACCCGCGGCTTCGCCCGCGTAGTCTACTAATTTGATATTTAGCTCTCCAACACTGCTCGTTAAAATTTTAAGATAAAATGTAGCCTATATCGCTATCCAAAGTTTTATCTATTTTTTTGTAAATATTAAAATCAATTCAGCAATTTTGCCATCAAAACTGAACATACACTTTCTCTTTTCTAATTTCAGATAAATAGTAGGAATACGTTATTGTGTATAGCAAATTAAACTGTATAGCAAGTTATGGAAACCTCTAACAGATATTTTTTTCGAAATTTTAGAAATATAAATATCGTCTCAGAGGTCTAACCGTCTGTCTTCGGAATTACTTCTTGAGATCTTGGGTTCTATTTCCGGTCCGGGCAGCAAAAAAAACAAATAAAAAATGTTAAGTTTCAATTTTCTACTAAATGTAACGTTGCCACTTGCCCGGGATTGGATGGGTGCCCGGCTACAGGATAGTCATCTACCGCATTGTGGGACTTAATGTCTTCGGCTAGTCGTTAGTGCTCTGGTTCTGCAGTTAGGCAGAACTAACCCTTCGGGTATATCTTCAGAAACTCACATTGAGAAATTGTAGCAATAACATTAAACTTTTCAGCTTTTAAATATTAGTATGAACCGATTCTGTGATAAATTTGACCTTGCACAGAAAAATGTGGGAGAACATCTTGGCATAATGATATGTCTACCTACTCCAAACGACGTCATTTGAAAAAAAATATTGCATTTACGCATATTGCTTAAAAATCTTCGAGATTCATCAGAATTGCTGAAGAGACTTTAGCGGCTCAGCTGGTTCACCAAGCAAAAGCAATAATATCTTACCATTCACACAACCCTGCGTTTCATTTTTGAATTTTAAGGGATCACAATGCTGACATTTTTTAATCATTTTTCCAATTAATGTCAAAGGAAGATTTTTATACTGTAACGTGTGGTCATATTATATGAACTCTGCATTAACAAAAACATTCCTATTAAACCTTCCGAAAATGATTCTACTTTGAGCTTGACGCTGAGCGCTAGCTGATCTTTTCCCTTTCGTCTGTGAAAATATCTCCAAATCCCTCAAAGACACTTAACGGTTAGCCTGTTCCGCAAGTCTGTTGAGTCTGAGTATGGAGTGACCATTGCCGAATGCTAGCAAGTGATCATAATCCACAAAAACACTATTCTTGCCAACATTTTTTAGAGTTTCCCTCGACTTTCCCAGGATTTCATCATCAGATCCTCACCTGGTGACCATGGGACCACCTCTGAAATATACCCTTTCAAATAAAAAAACGATTTTCCATACGAACATTCATTACCTCTTTTTACCCATTCTCCCTCATTTTCTAGTGATAAAAAAGCATATATTCTTTCGTTTATCATAAAGTGTCTAAATACAAAGTTACAGCTTTAAAAATGACGAATTTCCATATGAACATTCATCCCCTCTTTTTACCCATTTTCCCTTATTTTTGCAATGAAAAGTAGCCTATGTTGTTCCTTAGAGTCTATCCTATCTCTGTACCAAATTTAATCAAAATTGGTTCACTGGTTTAGGCGTGAAAGCGTGACAGACAGACAAAGTTACTTTCGCATTTTTATTATTAGTAGGGATAGGCACGCACCGCGGCCAGCCGGTACCGCCGCAACCGCGATGTCCCTATATTTTAAACCTGTAATATCTCCGAAACTATTCGTTTAATTTACATGCTGTACAGGGCGATATTGTTTTGTATTAAATGTAAAATTTATTTAAGATACTTAAATAGATAAGGATTAATGCTGTATTGCTTAAAACCGCTTCGTAAATAAGCCATTATTTCTCGTCAAAAGTAAAGGATAAAAATTGGTTATTGTAGGTTATCCCTAAGAGATAAACATATACCATCGCGAACTTTTTTGTAGACCTTTAAAGGATAAACAATACTTAGTACATTATTTTGATCTATCTCGTAGAGTTCAGCCAGCGTTTGCAATGCAAGCGCAAAAAAATGTGTTTATTTACGACTTCGCATTAGATATCTTGAAATTATCAATGGTTCTCTAATATATGAAGCATGTTATTATACTTAAAAACCTTACTCTTGAATCACTCTACCTATTTAAAAAAACCGCATCAAAATCCGTTGCGTAGTTTTAAAGATATAAGCATACATACATACAGACAGACGCGGAAAGCGACTTTGCTTTATACTATGTATAGATATCCACATATATCTACATTATTTAGAAAATTAATAAAAAAGTTTTAGGTAATTGTTAAATTTAATATATGATTTTCATATTTTCTGATATTTAATTAATAGTTATTAAAGCAGGTCAAATTTTGACGCATTTGCAGCACACGTTTGTCCCTTTGTCCCGTCTTGTCCTTTGTCCTTGCGTGACAGACAGTGAAGACAGGACAAGACACTATTAAATGTTCAAATGTAATTACCTCAACAAATCTCTTCGGAGGGCCCGACCTTTATATTATTTACATCCATCGGGTCACACATAGGGCACAAGGGCGAGGGTCAAGGTTGATACGCTAACATTTCAAGCTTTGTACGCATTTGTAGAACTAGATTTTAGTCAAACAATTGAGACTGCGTAAAAATGATCGCCAGTTTTAATAGTATTATAAATAGGGTTGCCACTTCTAGGTTATCTCAATCAGAGATTATTTTATTTGATATTTCTATTTTACATCAACTAAAATAATTACCTACTCTTGTAATTTTTAACTTAAATTTGACTATTACAGCACTACCTGCTTACTATCGGTTTTTTTCCCCTTTAATTTTAATTTATAAAATTTTTTGACATACATATTTTTATAATGATTTTAAAGCTTCATTACAAATTATTTATTTAAATTTTTTCAACATTTTTTACCAAGAAATCCTGCCGTTCGTGCGTTAATTGGTTGTTTTGCTTTGCTTCGGGATACCTGAATAAGCGAAGTAAATATATAAATAGTATAAATATTAAATAAAGATTTATTTATTGGCTTTTACAACATTTTTATTGCACCCATTAAAAACATTTTTTACCAACAAGTCCTGCCGTTCGACCCTTTATTGGTTAATTTGCTTTTCTTCAAGCTACCCGAATAAGCAAAATAAGACGTATATCCATGAGTTTATAAATAGTACAAATATTGGCAAATAAAACGCCTGTATCAGTCAATCAATCAACAATCATCACAATTTTTATTTTTTACTAAATACGTCATCTAGCCTTCCTAAAATGCCATTCCGTGTAATGGCAATAAGATTTAATATAGTAACTATAATTAGACCGCCTCGTTGGTCGAGTGGCTAGCGTAGACACCTAACTACACTGACCAATCGCGAGGCTCGGGTTCGATTCCCGGCGGGGGCCTGCCCCAATCTACAATCTAAATGTTCAACATCTAACAAATGAACATTTAGATGTCCGCATTTCCGACTAACACCCATAACACAAGCAAATAATTTGCTTACATTGCGGTTAGATTCAATTTGTGTAACATGTCCAGGAATGTTAAAAAAATAATTACATATGTAATTACATATTTTTAATAAAATAACCAGCTTTGAAAATTATGGCAATAATCCTCAAGATTTTCTAACTTTACTTTATCTAGAAAATATATTTAAACGTACCTAGTCATTACTTCCACTGTATGTTAATACAATTTTCTACGTTTATAAATTGAAGTCAAGATAATATGCAAACTAACCACCAATTAGTTTAAATATTCAAATAGAAAAGAAAGCACATATAAATATTCGATACACATATCCAAACTAGTAATACTCGTAGCTTCATGAAAAAAGATTGCCTTACTGTTAAATGTATTATGTAAAATTGTGGTTCGACTTCAAAATATTTTTTTTTTGTTTTAGAAATCATGATTTCATTGTCGAATGGAAATAAGTCACAAGCTTTTAGGGTTCCTTAAAAGCAAACAAGTGGAACCCTTATAGGATCTCTTTGTTGCCACTTCTCAGCTTCCTGTCTCCACAAATAAAAAAATTGCCATAGCATCGTTTTGTTGTGAAACTGAAGAAGGGTAAACTTACAAACAAATACGCTTTCTCATTTATTTTTATTCTTATTTGATCGATTTCGTTTGACACATGATTTAAATTTCGAATCTCGCTGCTTTTCTTAAAGATGTAAGTACTTAAAACATGAACCAAATTTGAACCATATATTATCTAAATGCTTTATTATACCCAGTGCTCACAGAAACATTCATATTGAGAAAAGAATTATAGTATTAGACCGCCAGGAAACCGCTTTTCTGCTTTTAAATGCTATTAAGTTAGTCTTCATTAAGTTCATATTTATCGATTTTATTTTAGAGTAGTTTTTAATTATAATGACATTATTATATGCATTTAACCCACAATTTCAGATATTAATTTTAAATTTATTTTATGTTTTGATGACCAATAGAAAATAAGTACTTGACATGTAACTTGTTATAAGGAAAAGGACTATTTCTAAGTATTGTTTAATAATATAGCTACAATTTTCAAATATAAAATGCTTAAGTAAAATTTAAATTTGTAAGCCAATTTTGGAAACAAATTTGCATGCCAAAAATGCTGAAATAGGCCTGTATCTACTCCATTTCTAAACAACTCAATTTGTAACCCTATTTTGCAAATAAATGATTTGAATTCGAATATGGAAAAAGCATAGGGTGCCAATAAATTTTAACTTACCACATATTATAGATTTAATCAGATTTAATTCTTGATTATACATAGTGTTAACAAAAATACGCTTTCATCCATATTGGGGAAAAATTCACAATAATTGTTATATCTAGACCGAGAGAAAACCGCTTTTGAAATTTTGAACACTAATAAGTTAGTCTTAATATCTCTTTTTTATAACGCCGTCTACTCTTTACTGTTGTCCATCAATACCGTCTTTATCATAAGGGCCCACACGGGGACAGTGCCCAGGACTCCTTTATTGAGTGTTCCCTGAAAGATCGAACATTTCACTCACTTTTAACCTTAAAATGTTTTGGTTGGGTGCATTTGGTTTTTCTCGTTGCTCTAATTCGGAAGCGTTTAATTTCGCAGCTTAAGAACAACTAAGTAATTTGTCAATAGTTATGAGCACAGAAAGTGACATTCTTTAGAAAATTGAGTTTGAGGATTTCACAAAAATCCCGTAAGAAACTACTATAGTTACCATAAAAAAACAGCAGCATGTTAATATTATTAATGACATAAACCAATGTAAAAAAAATTTTAAAGTTTGATTTATTTATATTCCAAAAGGGCCCCAAGTTTTTGTGTGTCCAAGGGCCCTAGCATAATCTAAGACGGCCCTGTTGTCCATAATTCATTTGTGACTTACAAAATATGAAATATGAACAACAACTTCAATAGTTATGACCTTTTTAAATATATGCAGTAATTAAAACTATCAACCCGAAATATTAAACTGTGTTATGTGCAGCTACCAACGGATACTTAACGTGCTTCCGTTATATTAACATAAGCAACATCCGCTTACGAGACGGTTACGGTATGTCCAACATACTAAGTATCTAGCTATGTAAGGCATTCATTCATAAATATTTTAAAACCGCTTCTCCTGCCTAGGGTTATCCCAGGAGCGTAATACAAACATAAAAGTACAAAAGGAGGTAACTGTAGCCTATGGACACCGTAGATGTTGTAGGTGTGTCACGGTCCTGTGGCCAAGCTGTTACAATTTTTTTTATGATATTGGAAGGCAAATAAGCATACGGGTTACCGGATGGTAAGAAATTCCCGCCGCCTAGACACATCAAAGGTGATAATGGTGCGTTGCCAACCTGAGGCCGGGATGTTAGGCCATGACGTTATGGCGGTATAAGAATAGGTAAGGCGGTGGTACTAATCCGGGTAAATCGTTGCGAAACTCTACCACCTAGTCAGATGTCACAGTATTAGTGACGGTAAGCCTATGCTCGCATTTTGCGAGTTGCCTGGCACAGGAAGGCAAATGGTCTATTCTGCAAAGGAGCTCGGAGCAACACGGGTAAAAACTTTCAAATTTTACTAAAATCCTTTTTACTTTGTTAATGTGAAAGAGCCTACAGATTGTTGAACTTTGAGTCAAAAGTTTTTACTACCTTCCTATTAACGAGACGTTCTCGAATTATTTCATGGTTCTTTAAATATTAAGAAACTAGATGTACCGGTGAACTTCGTTTTAACCATTTCGTATGAGAAATAATAAAGTAGGTATTATTTTCTCATTTTCCCTGAGAGTTTTCCTTTTTCTCACCATAAGAACCTTCTCCTGATAATAACTAAAATAATAAAAAAAGAATTAGCCAAATCGGTCCAGTCCTTCGGAAGTTATGCACTTACCAACACATTAATCACACAATAATATTAATAATCAATCCTAATCCAAAACTTGCTGTCCAAGATTGATATTTTGATCCATTTTTATGTTATCGCTTGCCAATAACATATCCGTGCACAGGATAAATATGGTAATTAGGTGTAGGATAGGCCGGCGGATACGCAGCTATCTAGATTGCTTGAAATCCATCTTCAGAGAAATATTATTAACATTGGCCGTTAGCGATTCATCTTTATTTAATAGATTTTGAACCGAAGCGACCGAATATAATGTTCCAAAATTGAAGTTAAGTTAGCCGCTAGTTAGGTAAGCCGCTTAAAAATGTCAGATAAAACAGTGCGTTGCCAAACATTAGTCACCTATTCGTATTAACTTTCACATGTAAAATATTAATTGGAACGACGGCTAGATGGAATACTGTCATTAATTGTCCCTATTTCCTAAAAGATAAGCAATTAATTAATTAGTTGATACATTTACTTTATCAATTCTCAAAGATTATCAATACGCATTAGTACGTGAAACCATTTGTCCAGTTAATCACATTCGAGACAAGCGCTTTACTTTATAAAATAAGTTTTGTCACGTTTAGTTAAATAATGCTGTACTAAAATGCCTACGTGCTTATACAAACAATGCTAGTTGATTATATTTTTACATTGAATGTTAGCCTACGCCCGCGTCTTCTCCCGAGTAGCACTCTCTGTCGTTGTGGTTATGTGATTTGTGGTGCTAGTATTTTTCATATGAAATTGGAAGGCAAACCAAAGGCTTCAGGACACGTGACCTGATTTTTCGTAAGACGGCGTAGGGCGCTTGCGCGAATAAGATGACGCAGGGCGCTTGCGCGAATGTTCGTGTTGTTATGTTTGTATACGATAGCGCAATAAATGAATATTGTATTCTACCACATAAATGATAGTACTTTCATACTGATAATTAAAGCAGTTCGTACAAAATTATTCTCTAACCATCCCAAAATATCAAAAAATGCACAACGATAAAATTCAAGTTTTCACATCAGCCGGCACTCCTGGAGTGCAACCCATTTTTTTTAATAATAAGATCTAACATGTCATCGGTAATGAAATATTGTACGCCAATTTACTATCAGTAAAAGTTAGTGAGACTGCGACATATGGCGTTAAAATTTGCACGCAACCTCACACAATTACATACCACGTTGTGCAATTATAAAGCCAATGTAATAATAAACCGCTTATCAAACCACTAGCTAACATTATTACGGACCTAGTGCAACTTCGCAATTTTAAATCTATTTATTAACTAGCTGACTCGGCTATCTTCGTACCACCTCTAGTTTTTAAATCATCTAGAGCCCTTATCATGAGTTTACGGTTTGTCAAGTTTACTATACTCGCTACCGTCTCTGTAAATTATTTGTATGAGAACTTTGAACAGCGCCTCTGTTGGTAACTAAGAGTAACACATTTTAGACCAAAAGTGTCATAGATTTCAAAACGTAACGTACCGAACATAATCTGTTCAAACTCATGGTAAAGGCTAAGGAACCCATTATTTATCAACCGACCCTTAAGTCATATATATTTTCACATATATTTTCGTTAAGTACGCCGAACTAAATATTTTTTATATGTACTTTTTCCTGACAGTAAACTCGCAGAACAAAAAAAATTGCAATATTTCTCCACCTGTTCATGC
Source organism: Calephelis nemesis (assembly GCA_002245505.1). NCBI lineage: Eukaryota > Metazoa > Arthropoda > Insecta > Lepidoptera > Riodinidae > Calephelis > Calephelis nemesis. The sequence continues at coordinate 244,331 of NJDD01002047.1, forward strand.
GTGATGCAAAAAAGAAATTGAGATTCATTTTTATGTTATACTAGCTGTTACCCGCGGCTTCGCCTGCGTAGTCTACTAATTTGATATTTAGCTCTCCAACACTGCTCGTTAAAATTTTAAGATAAAATGTAGGCTAGGTATATCGCTATCCAAAGTTTCATATATTGTTTTTTAATGTTAAAATCAATTTAGCAATTTTGCCGTCAAAACTGAACATACACTTTCTCTTTTCTAGTTTCACCTCAGATAAATAGTAGGAATACGTTATTTTTTCCACAGTTTTATCTGCACTTCGGCAAATCCTGTGAAATTAAACTGTATAGCAAGTTATGGAAACCTCTAAAAGAAGAAATATACATATCGTCTCTGAGGTCTAACCGTGCGTTTCAGGAACAACTTCTTGGAATCTTGGGTTTGATCTCCGGCCCGGGCAACAAAAAAACACAAATAGAAATTATGAAGTTTCAGTTTTCTACCCAATAGTAACGTTGCTACTTGCCCGGGATTGGATAAGTGCCCGGTTGGCTACAGGATTATCATCTACCACATTGGACTTAATGTTTTCGGCTAGTCGTGAGCGCTCTGGTTGTGCAGTTAGGCAGAATTTCGGGAATATCTTCAGAAACTCACATTTAGAAATTGTCATCTACCAAATTGGATTTAATGTCTTCAGCTAGTCGTGAGCGCTCTGGTTGCACAGTTAGGCCGAACTAACCCTTCGGGGATATCTTCAGAAACTCACATATTTAGAAATTGTAGCAACAAAATTAAACTCTTCAGCTTTTTAATATCAGATTGAACAGATTCTGCGATAAATTTGACCTTGCACAGAAAAATACTAAGACACGACATTTGAAAACAATTGTTGCTTTTGCGCATATTGCTTAAAAATCTTCGAGATTCATTAGAATTGCACAATAACGGAGACTTTAGCAGCTCAGCTGGTTCACCAAGCTAAGTAATAATACCTTAC
>NJDD01002047.1:249751-260904 GCA_002245505.1 Calephelis nemesis
CCCTGGTTGTGCCTCTGCCTACCTTTTCGGGGATATGGGCATGAAGATATTTTTTGCAGTAATTTTTATATACAAAAATGTATAGAAAACACATTCCTTTTCCATAAGTCTTTGCATCACCTGTGAACTGTCAGACCAATTTCGCTAATTATTTTTTGTTGTGTTATTTATCGTTAAGAGAAGGTTCATATGAAAAAGAAATACATAGCAATGACTGGACAGCCTCTGCCAGCTTAGCTATTCAAAAAAGATTAAAAATTAGCAATGCAATCTATAGGTCCTTGTTTACTTTTTTTACATACATACATATCTTCACGCCAAGTGCCTTACGGTACTTACTGTTTTACGCAAGTACTTTTTTTGTAACACATATTCAGGAGGTTATTTAAATTGTTAGCATAAGAACTCATTGGGCGGTTTTTACTCGCGCCAGCGGCGGTTGCGGGCCCGCAGGTTCTGTAGAATGTAGATTTATAATCCTATTAATATTATAAATGCGAAAGTTTGTATGTATGGATGTATGGATGTTTGTTACTCTTTCACGCAAAAACTACAAAGCCGATTACGATGAAATTTGGTATTTAGGTAGCTGAAGACCCAGAATAACATATAGGCTACTTTTTATCCCGGAGTTCCCGCGGGATTGGGACTTACGCGGGTGAAACCGCGGGGTGCAGCTAGTATAGATATATATGAAACGTAAAAGCGCATTTTACGACGCGTATAACACCCGCAGCGCCCGCGTTTATTTACGGTTCCCGCGGCGTCGGTAGCCTGCCAGTAGAATCATACAAGTTTGCGGGCGAACCGCGACGGCTTTGTGACCGCACAAATTAACGGTCTCGTGAATTTTGAACTAAAACGTTAAGTAGCTTCCAAGAAATGCGACTAACAGACAAACAACTTACATAAAAACCATTCGCTAATAACCAATAATAAATGGCGAAATCGATCTATGTAAAATATGTGAAATGTCAACTAGTATATGTCACAAATATTACGAGCGCCCAAGCTAAATGTTAGTACCCTGACATTGCAACACCAACAGGTTTTAAATTAAAAAGTAGTGCACTCAAATATTTGCGTCACACCCGAATTCTCCGCCCATTATCGCTAAGTGCATAATCGAATTATTTCAATCAATTATCGCTTTACTAAATGCTATAAAGAGACCGCCCAATGTGGCAGTCTGTCTAGCGATAAGCTATTAAACGACCAAACAGATTTTCATGCAATTTTCGCTGTTGACGAAAGTTTGATTATAATATTTTGCTTTTATGATATTGGAAGAGAAACAAGCAGACGGATTTCCTGATGGTAAGAAATTAACGCATTGGAGACACCAAAAGGTGGTAATAGTCCATTGCCAACCTTAGTCCGGGATGTGAGGCCTCAAGCAAAAGTAAGTTTACCGGCTACCTTACCCTCCAAACTGGAACACGTCATTACGTTATGGCAGCAGGAATAGGTAAGGCGGTAGTACCAATCCGGGTGAGTCGCTGCGAAACTCTACCACGTAGTCAGATGTCACGGTGTTAGTGACGGTAAGCCTATGCTCGCCTTTTAAGAACTGCCTGGCAGGAAGACATATGGACGATTCTGCAAAGGAGTCCCAGGCTTAATAACCGGGTCGGGCAACAAAAAAATTAGAAAATGTATATTTTCAATTTTCTAATAAAATAACATTGCCCGGCTTTAGATATGTGCCCGGTTGGCGATAGGCATGCCACCTATTACATTGTGGGACTTGCTGTCTTCGGCTAGTCGTGGGTGCCCAGGTTGTACCTCTGCCTACCCCTTCGACGATATGGGCGCAAATATATTTATGCAATTGTAAAGGTAGAAAGTTTTAAAATGTCAAATGGCTCTCAGTGGATTTGTGAATTTTGTCTATTTGTTTTTGTTGTTGATCACCTCGTTGGTCGAAGGGTACACGCTTAACTCGACCGATCAACCGTGAGGCGCTGGTTCTATTCCCGACGGGGAAAAGCATTTGTTTGATGAACATTTAGATGTGTGCATTTCCGGGTTTGCTTATTATGTTTATACTCGTCGGCCGCTTCGTTGGTCGAGTGGCTAGCGTAAACGCCTAACTACACCGACTAACCACGAGGCTCGGGTTCGATTCCCGACGGGGGCAGGTATTTGTGTGATATACATTTAGATGTCTGCATTTCGGGTGTCTGGATGCTTATCAAAATTATTCCGGTTATCTATTTAAGTATTTCTATGTAGTAAAACTGTTGACTAACACCCATAACACAAGCATGTAATTTGCATAATTTCGTGATACAATTTGTATAGGAATATTTATTTATTTATTATTGTGTTTAATCACGTATCATCGAAAATTAGTGATTCGGCTTTCTTATTTGAAAGGTGATACATTTAGATGACAAGAAGTCAGTTTTTGTCAAAGGTTTTTTTATTTTTGAAGTGAAAACTGCGGCGTTGCGCACTTTTTTGGAATGGGAAAAAGACACGTGACCTGATGACGGATGGAGAGTAAACGTAGTAAACAGCCGGCGCGGAGTAGAAGAGGAAGTATTCCCCTCTCTTTATTTTTGATAACGCAATAAATGGATATTGTATTCTACCACATAAATAATAGCACTTTCATCCTGATAATTCAAACAATTCGTGCAAAATTATTCCCTGACCATTCCAAAATATCAAAAATGCACAACGTTAAAATTCAAGTTTATACTTCTTGCGGCACTTCTGTGCAACCCGTCGTTTTTTTTATTAAAATTTCTCTATCTATATTGCACAAGTAAGATCGTGGCCTTTTTTACTTTCTGATATTAATAAATATTCAAAAGCAAAATAACTATTATGTCACATAGATTTCCAAGTTTCTCCCAAAGTTCATGAACCCACGAAGTCTAGTCTTCACAGAGCAAAAGCGTAGCAAATCCAAATCGATATAAATCAGTTTTTGTTATCGTTGAATGGAACGTTACTAGAACGTAACGAACGTCGCTATTGAAAAAGTGAAAGATTCAAATACTATTTCCAAGGAAAATGTTTCAAATTGCCAAACCAACAATATCCCACGGCTTTACGGAAATGTTTTCCCCGCTACCCGCTATTAGTTCACTTATTGCATCATTCTATGTACAGCATAACCTTTACACTATTATGCAGTCCACTATGTGATAAAAAAAATTTTGACCGTCTCGTTAGTCGAGTGGCTAGCGTACAAACTACACCAATGCGAACGTAGCCTAAGTACCCCGATCAACCGCGAGGCTCGGATTCGATGCCCGACGGGGGTAGGCATTTGTATGATGAACATTTTCCGGGTCTGGTAAAAAGTATTCTGATATCTATAGACGAGGGCAAACATCTAGTAAAAATTTTTTTTTGATAAGACAGTGTCAGGAACATTATTTTTTTTTATTAGTACGAGTAATAGTGGTTAATATCGTACTAGCTGCTCTTTGAGCTTACACGGCCACGTTAATCTCATGGTAGTTTGATTGGTTGTTTGAAAATACTGTTGTTACAAACCTTAAAACTTCATCAACGAATAGTAACAAACAGACGTCAACGAATTAATATGAATGATATGTTCTTTATGTGGTATGCCGCAAAAACTAAATGAAACCAAGGAAAGTACTAGCACACTAATTTATTAGCTACTAGCTGACTGTTCCAGCTAGGATGGTAGGTAATTTGGGTCAAACTGCACACGGTGTGCAAATTTGATTTAAATGGGTCAAGTAGTTTAGGAGTCCAACGCGGACAAACAACGTGACACGTAATTTATATGTATACACCGTGTAAATGACAGCGTACCGAAAAAAATGTATCTAAATTACCAAAGAAGTTTTCGTTGCGGTGTCAAATACACCCTGTATATTAAGATTTAGTTTATCCCTGTTGGAATATTTACGAAATCCGCTGGGAGTCGCACGTACCAACTAGTATAAATAAAAGCCGAAACATTTTGACAAGGCACCGCTACACCGGTTCTTAATCAGACAGACTTGAGTGAGAGGAATTTACGTAAAGGCTATGCATTTTAAGATATTGCATTCGCTAATTGCTTAACGAATACTACCTATTTCTTACATGTGAAGGTCCATTTTCGCTTGATTAGTTTTCATTTTAATTGCGGACAATTTATATGCGTCTTGATTCGATTCGAAATGTCAAGAACTATCGTTGTCTATGTCACGGTCAGGTGGACTGGAATCATAGGTCGTGAATGCTGTTATTTGCAATCTAATAAAGGATTTAAAAAAAACCGTGTTGGTCCTTTGCAGAATAGACAATCTGCCTTTCTTGCCAGGCAGCTCGTAAAAGGCGAGCATAGGATTACCATCACTAACACCGTGACATCTGACTAGGTGGTAGAGTTTCGCAGTGACTCGCCCGGATTGGTACCACAACCTTACCTATTCCTGCCGCCATAACGTCATGATGTGTTCCGGTTCGGAGGGTAAGGTAGCCGGTAAACTTACTTTTGCTCGAGGCCTAACATCCTGACCTCAGGTTGGCAACGCACCACTACCATCTTTGGTGTCTCTAGGCGGCGTGAATTTCTTACCATCAGGAAAATCCGTCTGCTTGTTTGCCTTCCTATATCATAAAAAAAATGTTACCTTTTCGCTCATGATCCCCAATGAGTTAGGAAGAGGCATAACGATACCCACAATTAGCTGATGATTGATTAGATCCTGATTTGATAGCTGATGTGTTCGAGATAGTTATATTATGAGGGTACGTATTGTCAGGATATGCTTACTATCTTTGGGATATTATATTAATTCCCACTGAACGACATAAAATGGCTATCTCATAAGACGCGATAAGTTAGTTATTAGCAAATCTATCTCTGCCTTAATCGTTTGAATAAAAAAATATTTCATCACTGTCGTATATCGGTTTGAAGGGCAAAGTAGCTGATAAATTTCTATAATTCTTAAGATCTTGGTCTTAGATTGGCAACGCACTTTTTATCTCTGTATATACAAGTTATATGTATTTCTACCATCATGAAATTCGTCGGCTTGTTAGTTCTCCAACTCAAAGCAAAAGCACCCAAACCATCTTTTTGAGCAGAAAGAAAACTTACCTAACAATAGCCTCGCTCTAGGTCATAACTGTCACAAGACCAGGATTATCTAGGCTCGTTTGTTTATCGTTAGTAATAGTAAACCTTTGCTTATAAGTTATAATGGTCACCACTATCGATGTTATTGGTGTGTCGCTGTCTTCTTATAGGAAAGTCAGATTTTTTTGTACTATTCTCCTTTTTAGGCCAATATGTATCGATTTCGATTAAACAAACATTTTTCCTTTGTAAAAAATAAGTGCTTAGATCCTGAGGCTTATCTATAAACGGCCCATTTCAAAAAGTTTTGTTGCTACGATATTTGTTAATCATTAAGAAATAACAGTGGTGAAACTTACCCTTATCTCTTAGTTTATTAAAGTCGACCGTTAGTTTAAGAAATTAGAATTACTTTAACTGATATTTGTATCACGTGTACAAAATCGAGGCTCAGTACTTTCTAGTCGTTGATTAGCATTCATGAAGTATACAAGCGTTGGTTTGATGAGATAATCAAACATTTTTGCTTTATAACGCGGTGATGTAATTAAAAATGGCTGCAAAAACGATTCAATTAGATTTGAGCGAGTGCCACACATTGCGGGGTGTCATTGCCTCTAGTTAATTGAAAGATGGCCTAGCGGTATAACAGAGTATTTATTAAGTAGTCATTACTAACTTCGCCAACGAGCTGTTATGTTTTTGTAGTGAAAACTTCTTTAGCGGCGTTGCGCTCTTTTTTTTAGAATGGGTAAAAACTTCTAAACTCGCATCAGGACACGTGACCTGATCGAACATTCGTAAGAAGGCGCAGGGCGCTTGCGCGAATAATAAGGGTGCTTGGTAACGTTCGTGTTGTCATGCACAAATTATAAAATATTTGCTGTCATGTTTGTGTACTATAGCGCAATAAATGAATATTGTATTCTACCACATAAATGATAGTACTTTCATACTGATAATTATTTAAGCAATTCGTGCAAAATTATTCCCTAACCATTCCAGAATAGTAAAAATGCACCACGTTAATATAAATTAAACCCGTCGTTTCTTTCTACACGCAAAAAAATATTCCTATTTTTAAAATTTTCTGGGGTTTGTACACATGTATTGTATTGTATGTTTGGAAATACTTTGGTAACTGGTTCCTCAAAGATGGGATACAAAGCAAGAAATGTCTTTGGAATGCTAGGGAATCAAAGTGGTGCGCATGAAGCTTTAAGCTCTCACGTCGCCTTTGCGGTGCGTCTGGCTATGACGTTGACTAAGGTAGTCGAATCCGGTGGATTCGACTTCCGTGTTAGGAGTTAGGCAACTCAAGAGTTTTTTTAGTTTTCCAATGAAAAAAAAAGTTCCCTGGAATTGGATATGTGCCCAGTTAAGTCGTGGAATTAAGTTATTTAAAATGCAGTTCATCGTGCGACTTGACTAGTGATGTGCAGCAAGTTGCCTAGGTAGGAATCCATCGCCTTACAAATTCAATTACGGATACTGGCTATTAACCAGTAAAATTGCACATATTAGGCCAGACACCACGGCCAAAGAACAACGATGCACTTATATTGATCTTTCACGGCTAAACCGCTGAACCGATTTGAAGTAAATTTTATAGGTATATAGCCAAAAAATCGAGTTCAAACAAGAGCATTTTTTTTTTAAATCAACCCCCAAAAGACTATAGGGGATGAATATTTGTATGGAAACCACAACTATTCTACGCTGGCTGACTAGCAAAAAGCTATTAAAAATAAATCAATAAATAAGCCTTTTGTTTCTCACTTCTTTTACAAATTAATGATTATTGAAAGTTAATATAATCTTGCACACATTTTTACTCCATTATAAAAAGAAGTATTTCCACATCATTTTCCAACTTCAATTAAAAATAGTTATAAAGTATCTCTAATATATATCTCTCTATGTATAAGAATTTAGGCAACGAACAAAAAATATATATAGCAAATAAGCAATGACCGTTATTTTACAGTTCCTTTTTTACTATACTTACTATTTTTTTAAATTTTGTAATGTACCTAAGTATTCACAAGTGTTGGTCCGCATCCTCTATGTAGAACAGACCGTCTGCCGTCCTGCCTGGCTTTTGGTAAGAGGCGAGCAAAGGCGAAACCGATCATTACCAACAAGAAAACTGGTGGTAGAGTGCTGTACAGCAACTTGCTCGGGATCCACCGGTTGCCCATTCCTACCGTCATAATGTTAATGTCATCTCTGATGCGGAGTAGGGTAGCCGGTAAACTTGCACAGTTGGCCTAACAACCCAGCCACAGGACAGCAACGCATCTACAACAATTATGGTGTCCGTACTCTGCGTTCTAGTTTGCTGTATTTTGCCATAAAAATACCCCTGTAATTAATGTTTTGCTGTCATATTTTCAGACATGGAAGACGAATGTTACCCAGCCATACCCGCGAGCGCGTGGCGAAGTAGGCGACGGTCGAGCGAATCCCCACCTTTGGTGAAGGCAGAACCCAAGTCCGAGCCTGAGTCTCCAGCTTCCTCGTGTCCTCCCTCACCCACCCCTGGCACACCGGTCACACACGTCGATTATGTTATAGACCACACAGTAAGTACTATATCCGAATATCACATAAAGCCATGGGCGTAGCGAGGTATGGGCAGAGGGGAAAGCTCCTCCTAGAAGAGCGATCACATATTTCTGCAATTCTCTTGTTAAGCGTGGACAAGACATATATCCAAAAAAGAGAAGTTTAAAAAAATTTTATAAATCAATATCATGTTTAAAATGTCTTACATTTTCTTTGTTTGCACCCTCGATTCAGAGTCCTGGCTACGGCCCTTGCGCGGGTCCAAGGTACATTAGCCGGTACCTATGTCGCTAGTTCAGAGAAAAATGACTACTGGGATCTGATAATGTGTGCCCAACAACTCGGCCCAAAGTGTAATGGGACACTTATGTCAATATGCGCTATCTTTTTTAAAATCAGATTTGTTAATTATTTTCTATTTTTTTTTTCTTGTTGACTCATAGCCGATAACTACCATATTAGAAGAAAGTATTTTGCTTATTTTGAAATTATGGATTATTCCGTTAGCTTTTTCGAGAGTATTTTTAATTGAAATTTAGCTTGCTTGCCATCGTTGTGTTTCAGTTATGAGGATAGACTAAATAGCATTATATTCGAAATCAGCTTTTTTACATAGACAACGAGATTTCCCACTATTGTATAGGTCGTCTTCTCGTCTATCAATATAGATAGGCAAAGGTATAACCACCCACGACTAGCCGAAGACACTAAATCCCACAATCTGACACGTGGCAAGCCTATTACCAACCGGACACAGCCAATCAATATTTATTGCTAAACTAGCTGCCCCGGCGAACTTCGTTCTACCCGTTCCGTTTGTATGGGAAAATTTTAAATGTTGGTTTTCCTAGTTTCCTCGCAATTTTCCCTTATTTCTTAACTTTTAAACCTTCCCTGGACTTCTACAAATAATTCAAAACCAAAAGGAGCCAAATCGGTCCAGCCGTTCTCGAGTTTAAGCGAGACTAACGAACAGCAATTGATTTAAGATGACTGAAGACAGATGACTGAACAAAAGACAACATTTTGAGAATTCCGACTAAACTATGAATTGTAATGTGTTTTTTTTTGTAATGGCTAACATGTTGCTAACCGCGAGGTTTTTACAACTTCACCAGGCTACTAATTGTGATGTCAAGAAAGCCTCAAACATAAATATTCGGAAGTAACACAGGAAAGGAGTGTAATTTAATAATTTTATTAGCCGTCCGGATCATTTTACCGATTCATATCATGTTTTACGGATGTAAAAGTTGCTCTAGTTTGCGCGGCCACTTTTGGCTGATTTCTTTCTGTAGCCACACTCTTTTTACAAACATTTAAATATGGTTATTTGGTAAATCACTACATAGTACAAAACAAAGACGGTTTTTTTAACAGATAAAGTGATTAAAGAGGAAGGTTTATAAGTATATTTCATACACGTGCGAAGCCGGGGCGAGCCGCTAGTTGCATATAAAACGCATGCAATTTACACCTTACTCTTACTGTTACAACTTATTTATAGAAGTGAAACTTTCGATTATTCGTCCGTCGGCTTTTCGTTTTATTACTGTTTATATCACAGGTTTCAATTAATTGAATACTAGCAGCTTCGCCAGCGTAACTTGGCTTTTACTGCACCGATTTTAATGAAACAAAGCCTATGTGACTCAGTAATATTGTAGCATTCTTAGGGTGAAAGAATTTTTGAAATCGGTCCAGTAGTTTCAGAGCCTATTTATTCATTGCAAACAAACAAAAAATCAAACATTTCCTCTTTATAATATTAGTATAGACAGCTGATTACATTATTTTGAAGTAATGCTATTGTAATATGTATATATAATTCATAAATTGTTAATCATAGTTCACTACAAGTGGATAAAGTAATTCGGAACCGCGGTTTTGTCTATTTCTTCATCACTTTAAAAATTACACGAATTTATCCAACCTTGTCAGTCAATTATATGATTGGTGTTATGTATGTTATATAATATACTAGCAGCCCGCCCCGCCTTCTCATGGTTATGAAATATACACATAGACCTAACTCATTAATCACTTTATCTATAAAAAAAACCGCATCAAAATCCGTTGCGTAGTTTTAACGATTTAAGCATACAAAGGGAGATATGGTTAGAGGAACCGACTTTGTTTTATACTATGTAGTGATTGATACATAGAATACATGCAACGGGAGGTAAATCCTCAGTAGCTCGAGTTGTTATAGCATTCGTCGGCTTGCCTACAGGCGAGTGCTGAAATGAAAATACATTGACTTTATAAATTTAATAAACATCCAGACTCAGATTCCCCATGTTGGTCCGGGCTCCTTTGCAGAATAGACCATCTGCCTTCCTGCCAGGCAGCTCGTAAAAGGCGAGCATAGGCTTACAGTCACTAACACCGTGACATTTGACTAGGTGGTAGAGTTTCGCAGCGACTCACCCGGATTGGTACCACCGCCTTACCTATTCCTGCACCTTAACGTCGTGACGTGTTCCGGTTTAGAGGGTAGGGGGCCGGTAGACTTACTTTTGCTCGAGGCCTGGCATCCCGGCTTCAGGTTGGCAACGCACCATTACCACCTTTGTTGTCTCTGAGCGACGTGAATTTCTTACCATCAGGAAATCCGTCTGCTTGTTTGCCTTCCATTATCATAAAAAATATATATATTAATTGTAAGAAATGTCATCCCACAGTAATTATCTATCACTCTCAGGAACCGGCACCTCTAATCTTGCGAATTTGGTATGTTCGCCAACTGTTTGAACAACAAGGCAGACTTGCTATACCAATAAGATTTACAGCTAAAAAGGTTTTATTTAGGTTAGAAATATTACCACCCGTAGTTAGTAGCCTTAGTGTAACCGTAGTTGACTTTTGTATTATACCAAATTTTTTGCTAATTTTGATTAACGCTAATAAGTAGGTAACTTCTTAGTCCTTTGTATCGTGACGCAGGTGTTCTAAAGTGACTTCACGCCCATATCCCCGAAGAGGTAGGCAGAGGCACAACCAGGGCACCTACAACTCGCCGAAGAAACTAAGTCCCACAGTTTTTTTTTAATTAGAAAATTGGAAAAACATTTTCTTTTTGTTGCCCGACCCGGGATTCGAACCCGGACTTCATGACGTCAAGTCCGACGGCTTGACCTCTAGACCAGAGGCGACGTATGTATACGTATAAATAAATAATACTATGGTTACGCGTTTTGCTATAGCAATTAGCGTTATTTGAAATTCTCATGAAGTAATGACTCAACAAAAATTAAAGGTCAAAAGAGTTCGAGTAGCCCGTCTTACTTTGCTTTCACCGCAATCTTAAACTAATTCATTTAATTAACAGATGTACAACATTTTTTTCTATTCGTACCTCGTCAACATTTTACAGTAGTACTATTTAAATTATGCGCTTCGGCTATATTCGTCAAGCTTCGGAAATCCGAATGTATTTTAAAGATATCCATATAGAGTAGTTATTACACATAATTAACCATTACGGTTAAATTTATATTAGGTCAGCCGATTAAAAATAAAA